>JAVHMZ010505530.1:0-16720 GCA_034782995.1 Amazona versicolor
CGTGACAGTTCGCGGGAAGAAACCTCCAATCTCGGCCAGTTTCGGCAACATCTTGAGCTTGCCCAGCATTCCTTCGGGCATTTTCATGTCTAGGAGATCGACAATGCGCGCGGCAATTTCATCAAGCGAGTTGACTTCCAGTCCAATCCGCATTCGCTCTTCACTGGCGAACGCGTTGATCAGCACAGGAACGGAACTGCCTTTCACGCGCTCGAACAAGAGAGCCGGTCCTCCGCTCTTGACTGCGCGGTCGGCAAACTCCGTAATCTCGAGAACGGGATCAATCTCTTCCCGCACGCGCCGCAATTGCCGTTTGTCTTCTAACGCTTTGATGAAAGAACGCAGATCCGTGTACGCCATGCGCGTTTATTATGATGGACCTTCCACGTTCACTCACACATGTCTCAACGAACCGCGTTGATCACCGGCGCGAGCCGCGGAATTGGCCGGGCCTGCGCGCTTGCGTTAGCGAAGCGCGGTGCTCGCGTGATTTTGGCAGCGCGCGACGGAGTCAAATTGCGCGATGTTGCCGGGCAACTCGCAGAGCAGGGCGGGGAAGCCTTCGTTGTCGAGATGGATCTCGCGAATGCCGAAAGCGTACAAAGCGCGTGCCACTCAGCACAGAAAGAATACGGAGCGGTAGACATTCTCGTCAATAACGCCGCGGTTACGCGTGACGGCCTCGCGGTGCGAATGAAAAAGGAAGACTGGGACACGGTCCTCAACACAAACCTGTACGGATCATTTCTCGTCATTCAACAGGTCCTTCCTTCGATGATGCGCGCGCGCTGGGGACGGATCGTAAACATCACGTCCGTAGTTGGATTATCGGGCAACCCCGGTCAAGCGAATTATGTCGCATCCAAGGCTGGAATCATCGGACTTACTAAGTCGCTCGCGCAGGAAATGGCCCCGCGTAACATTACCGTGAACGCCGTCGCGCCTGGCTTCATCGACACCGATATGACGGCGGTGCTCGGAGAAGAACTGAAAGAGAAAATTCTGAAGAGCATTCCTTTAAAACGGCTCGGTTCGCCGGATGATGTGGCCGCGGCCGTTCAGTTTCTCGCAAGCGAAGAAGCTGGATATATCACCGGACAGGTTCTGAGCGTCAACGGCGGCATGTATATGTAGTTAGTCAGCCTTCCTGATAAGCAACGCCGTACCTTTGTAAAAGCCGAGACTGCCCAATTGTGACGCAACCCAGTCGACTCGCAAACTGTGGTCGGCGGTGAGCCGGAAAGTGACCTGCCCTTTCGAGCCGCCATTCCCACTCCAGGGCACGCTGCCCGTTTCTCCACTTACTGGCCCCGCAAACTGAAAGTTTACATCTGGGGACACGGGCCGGTCTGGAATCATATAACGAGCTCGATAAGTGCCTCGGACTTGCCCGTTCTCTTCCGAGATAGAAGTCTCGATGAACTCCGGCGGATAGAGTTCCTTATTCTTTGGCGGATCAACCGGCTTGCGATAGAACCAAATTCCGGCGAGCGGGCTTCGCAAGGTTTGAGGGAGCGCCGGAGCAGGTTCGGGAGTTGCTAATTTGACCGCTACCTCGGATCGCGCTGGTTGCTGTCTCGATGGTGGCAACGCTGGTTCGGCCACTTCGGGCGCGGGCGCGCGTTTCGTTTCTGTAGCCCTAGCAGCCGCTCGTTCGTTCGAAGCGCGCACGGACGAGAGGCGAGTCTGAAGCTGCGCGGCCTGTTCAAGTGCCGCGTCCCGTTCACTAAGCGCCCGACTCAGGCGCAAGCGGAGACTGTCGGCTTCGTTCGCGGTGCTCAAGGACGACTTCTCCTCCGAAGCAGGCGCAGGCGCAGAAGCAATAGGCGCAGTTGGTGGCGCGGGTTGAGGCGCGCGAACTGGCTCCGCCACCCGCGGGGGCGCCGGTTGCGGTTCCACCAAACTCGCGCCCGACTCTTTATACGTCGGAGCCACTGTTGTCTCGTGTGATGCCATCCAGATCAGCAGGATTGCAAATACAGAGACGGCTGCTATCCACGCAGTCGAGCTTCGTTGGAAGAACGGACTGGGCGGAGGAGGCGGCTGATGAACAATAATTGGCGCGATTCTCTCGTGCGGTTCGGCCAGGCTCTGATCGTATCGCCAGCGTTTGTCCGGATCACAAAGCGTGGCGTAGATCTGATTTAACCGCTTTACCTGCAACTCGGCGACACGGCGCAGGTCACCTTCCGGCTGATGGTCCGGGTGTAAGAGGCGCATCAAGGACCGGTACGATTCCTTGATTTCTTCCGCGGAAGCGCTAGCAGAAATCCCTAACTCCTCGTAATAATTCATTGCTTCCGGGTCTGATTTAACTTACCGAACCGAGAGCAGGCGGCGCAACTCCACGTGCGAGACCCTTCACAACTCAGCACGGGATGTGGTGTTATGCTGCCGCAGATGCGAGTGCGCTACGCCCCGAGTTTAGTTCTTTTGATTTTGGCGATCAACGTTCTCCCTGTCTGTGCCCGCGTGGACCGCGTCGAAATCACGTCTCGGAAGGATGTGCTCGGTAACAAAGAGTTCGGGAACGCAGGGCCATATGAACAGATTTCCGGGCGAGTTTACTTCAAAGTTCAGGTCACGAATCCGCACAACCGTCGCATCGTCGACCTCGGGCTCGCCGAAAACTTGAAAAACGGTGCGGTCGAATTCTCCTCGGACTTCGTCGGCCTTCGTCCGAAGAACGCGTCGAAAGGCAACGGCACGATCTTGTTGGAAATTCCCAATCGCGGTTCACGAGTCATCGTCGGGCTTGTTGACGGTGGGGACGAGAATCTCGATGCCGATGCAGGCGACGCGTGGCTCCTTCGTCACGGTTTCACCATCGTGTCGCTCGGATGGCAGTGGGACGCGACGGGTGACAACGCCTTAAGGCTCGTCGCGCCGGTCGCAAAAGAGAATGGTCGAACGATCACGGGTTTGCTGCGCGGCGATTTGATGCTTCCCCAAAGCGCGCCCGAGATCCCACTCGGTCATTTGATTCAGGGAAAAATTGGGGGAACGGAATACCCGGTCGCCGCGGCCGACGATCCGCGCAATGTGCTCACCGTTCGAAACGCGCGCGAAGCACAACGAATCTCGATTCCTCGCACCGAATGGCGGTTCGCTCACGCAGTCGGCGGCAATCTGATCGCGAGCGATCGTCATATCTCGCTCAAAGGAGGATTTCAGCCCGGAAGAATTTACGAATACCTGTATGTCGTCGCCGACCCGGTCGTAGCTGGCTTGGGTTTCGCCGCCGTGCGCGATTTTGCTTCCTACGCCAAACACGACAACAACGCTGTCACTCCGGCAACACGGGTTATTGGCGAGGGCATTTCGCAGAACGGGCGCTTTCTGCGCGATTTTCTCTATGAAGGATTCAACGCGGACGAGGACGGTAACTTCGCGTTCGACGGCGTTCTGGCACACGTTGCCGGCGCAGGTCGCGGGAGCTTCAACTACCGGTTTGCCCAGCCTTCTCGCGACGCGCAACCCACATCATCAGTGTTCTTTCCGACCGACATCTTTCCTTTCACCGATCGGCCAGAACACGATCCTGTAACGGGCGAAACCGCAGGCTTGCTGGACCGTGCTGCGGCCGAGAACGTGACGCCGAAGATTTTCTTCTCCAACACCTCATACGAATATTGGGCCCGTGCCGCCGCTTTAATCCACACGAGCGCGGATGGGAAGCGGGACATCCCGGCCTCGGAAAATGTTCGCATCTACCACTTGACGGGTTTGCAGCACTACCCCGGGCCGTTCCCTCCCGAACAGAACGACAAGAGTCTTGGGCAGCAACCGCAATCCCCGCTTCCGGTTCGGTATTTCTGGAGGTCTATGATCGCCAGCATGGATGCTTGGATTCGTGGCAACGCACTCCCTCCGCCAAGTAGTTATCCCAAGATCAAAGATGGAACGCTCGTCACGTTAGAACGTTGGGCGTTTCCGGCGATACCTGGAGTGAACCGGCCTCATGAAGCAACAACCGGTTATCGCCTCGACTTCGGCCCGCACTGGCGCGACGGAATCTTCTCCATTCAGCCGCCGAAGGTTGGCCCGCTCTTTCCCATTCTGTTGCCCCAAGTCGATGCCGATGGCAACGAACGGGACGGGGTACGTCTTCCCGAGATCACTGTTCCACTCGCGACTTATACGGGTTGGAATCTACGCAGCAAACCGATCGGCGCATCTGATCAGCGTCTTCCATTCGAGGGCTCCTATCTTCCGTTTCCTAAAACCGCTGAAGTACGGCAAAGACTCGGCGATTCGCGTAAGTCCATCGCAGAGCGGTATGCGAACCAACAGGAGTACGTAGTGCGGTTCACGGCAGCTTTAGATGAACTGATCCGCCAACGCTGGATCCTCCCCGAGGATCGTGGGGCATTCATCCATCGCGGTGAACAAGAATGGTCGGTCGCGACTAAATAGCGGAACCGAATCTACTGCACCACCGCTCGCGCGCGATCGCCCTCTTTCACCGGCGTATCCGTCGGCAGTAACACCAGCTCGTTCTCCTTCAGACCTTTGGTGATGACGCTGTTCGAAACGTCGGATGTTCCCGTCGTGACCGGCTGCCACGCAAGACGATTCTCGCGAAGGACGTATACGCCAACTGGTCCGCGATCCCGCCGCAGCGCGGTTTTGGGAACGGTGAGCGCCGCTTGCGCGATGCCGGTGCGCACTTCGGCATTCACGGTCGTCCCTGGCACGAGATCGTGACGCGAGTTGTTGATGGTTACCCATACCTCGCCAACTTGCCGGGAGCCGAGCCCGACTACTTCGGTCGGTAGGCGTTCGACCGTGCCTTCCCATGCGTGATCCGGCAAACCCTCCCACGTGATGCGCACAGGAAGTCCGACTTTGATGCGGCCGAGATCCGGTTCATCCACAAACACCTTGACGCGGAGCTGATCCAGATTGCCCACATTGGCAATCAAAGCGCCGGCATCCACGTAGCTTCCTGGACGCGCAGGCAGGCTGTAGATTGTGCCCCCAGTTGACGCTCGAACGATGCCAACGTCCAGCTTTGCGCGTGCGGCTTGTGCCTGTGCTTCGGCTTCGGCGAGACGCGCTCGGCCGGACGCGACATCGGTGGGCCCAACCAGCGCCGCGCGGCGTTCGGTCAACGTTCGAATCGTCAGATCGGCACCCTCCAACCGCTGGCGAGCCATGATTACTTCCACATTGGTAATGGCTTGCTTCTCGAGCAGGCGTTTATCGGAGTCATATTCTTTCTGCGCTACATCACGATCGAAGCGCGCCTTCTCCAGACTTGCATCCAGTTCGGCGAGTTGCGCCGACTTGCCGCCGTGACGCAAAGTTTCCAGGTCGCTTCGATACTGCGCGGTTCTGGCTTGAGCACCGGCTAGATCTTCCTTCACGCCGGGCTGCGAGATGCGAGCGATCACTGTGCCCTGGGCAACACTCTGGCCTTCCGATACGGAAACGGCGCTGACCACGCCGGCTGTTTCGGAGTGGACCGATTCCCACTCGAGCGGCTCCACTTTCCCGTTGGTCGGAAGATTACTCACGATCGTTTGCCGCTTCACGCGTGCAAACGCAAGACGCGGCGGTTCGCTCTTGCGCACGAGCAGCAGAATTACCGCTAAGAAAGCGAGCCCAGCAATCGCAAGCCAAGCTCGTCTCAAGGAACGATCACCGTCTTTCCGCCTTGCCACTTCCTCGCGTTCTCGAGCGCATCATTGGCCTGTTCGAGCGCGAAACGATGCGTGACGGCTTCGGCGAATTTGTTCTTCCAACTAGCAGTGAGCATGTCGATTGCGCGATTGACGTGCTTGGGTTCGAATCCCCACGAACCAATCATGCGCAGTTGCTTTCGCGTGACGGTGTGCGGATTAAACGGGATGTCACCCGCGTTCGCATACTGGCCGATCACGAGGAACTGCGCGCCGTCGCGGCACAACTCCAAGCCCTCGTTCACCGCGGCCGGTATTCCCACACACTCTATTACGACGTCGGCGCCGAAGCCTCCCGTTTCATCGAGCACAATTTGGCGGCGCTGAGCGGGGGAGGGCACTAAGCCGACATCGATCACGGTATTAGCGCCAAACCGGTGGGCCAGTTCAATGCGATGGGCGGGAGCGCCGATCGCGATGATATGGCTCGCGCCCGCGTCGCGAGCCACAGCGATAGCAGCCAAACCAACTGGTCCCGTACCCTGCACAACGACAGTGTCGCGCCACGTGATCGGGGCTCGTTCGAGCGCGTGGATGACGGTGGTCAGGGCACAGCCAGCGCCGACCACCGCTTCATCCGGGAGATCGTCGGGAAGCCGAAAAATGGCTGTCCCGGAACGCAGTAGAATCTGCTCCGCATAGCCGCCGCGCAAGTGCGGGGGGTCGTTCGCGTTATAACCGATGCCGTACGCCTTGCGGGAAGGGCAACGTGTCGGTTGCGCCTTTTGCCGGCAGTAAAAACAAGCGCCGCAGGAGATCGAGCTAGCCCAGGTAATGCGGTCGCCAAGACGAAGGGAGGCGCCGAGCCAATCGCGCTCCAGCCCAGGGCCGAGCTCCTCTATCATTCCCGTGCTCTCATGTCCCAGAATGACGGGAAGAGAAAGTGGCAACTCGCCGCGCCATAGATGGACGTCGGTTCCGCAGATGCCGGCGAGATTGACACGAACCCTCGCGGCGCCAGGCTCGAGCTGTTCCGGCAAGGGATATCGCTGCAAGCGAAGTGGCTGCTCAAACTGCTCGAGCACGGCTGCCCGTGCTTCCCGACTCAACGGCCGCTGCTCCGCGCGCAATAGTCGAATAGAGCTCGCCACTCTGCTTGCTGGATTTCACGAACAGCCGCTTCGAGCGGAGTTCCTTCCGCGCCGATGCAAAGGTCTACAAACGAAGGTGCATTCCAGGATTGTTCTAACGGAATGAGGGCGCCGTGGCGGTCATTGATGATGCGTGCTTCGGCAATCAACTGCGGAAAGATGGCATGCTGGCCGACCCGCCGGAACCAGTATTTTGCATTGCTCGCGTCCGGCTCTTGCCGGTGCACGATGGCGTGCCAGTAAGAACCTTCAGCCGAGGACAGATCCTGCGAGATCTGGTGCGCCCTTTCCCAATCTCCGAGCGCGAGCACGACGCCGGCCAGCGCCGCTTCGGGAAATCGGGCTTTGGGAAAGAGCAGGGATGCGTCGTGATCCATTGGAAGGGCATACGCTTCCGGCGTCCCCTTCGATCTGCGCGTGAGCGTCATCGGATGAGCGGAGGCAAAGTCAACTGCCGTTTGCGCTTCGCCAGTCAGTTCGAGAGTGTCCTCTTGGGCAGGGCGTTTAGTCAAAGGCTTTCCGTGCGTAATTCTTATTGTTTCATGCCGCTTGCCGGGGTAACAGTCGATTCGATCTGTGAGAGAAGGCCGTATCATATACCGAGGAGAAGACATGTACTTGCATCGAAACCTCCTTCGTTTCTGTACGAGCTTTGCTTTGGCAGCTTGCGCACTCTGTTCCGGACAAACAACTTCACAGCGGTTCCAGCTTCTTACTCGACATCTCAAGGGACGGATGGAGGACAGCCAGTAGCAACTTCCATCGATATTCTTGACGAATCCGGCACAGCCAACAACTGGACTAAATACGTCGAATTTCAAACGCATCGGGGCGTTACTTACGCCGGCACGCAACTGTTTTCCTTGCCTGGGGGAGTGCAGGCAAGCCAGATTACTTCTCTCCAGCTCGAGCTGAACTATCAGGGTCCTGTCACCAGTACGCAAGTGTGGACCTGGCGTATCTATAACTGGGCTCAGAGTAGTTACACGACTATTTTCAGTGATCCGGTACTTGCGAATTTGAGCATCCCCGCCCTTCATGTTGCGGCTAACTCTCCGGCTGTGAATGCCGGTGTGAATCTCGGTTCCGCCGTTGAGAGACGTTTGGACTTTACCGGAAAGTCGCGTGTGCAGGGCCCGAATACTGATATTGGAGCTTACGAGTAGTAACCTGCGCTCCGTTGGGGAACGTCGGCGTACTTTGCGTGATTTCAGTGCCGCCTGATGCTCCCGCGGCTACGTGGTGGGCGGTTTGGGAAAACAAAGCCATTTCGGAAATGGTCGTGTTTGGTTCAGGTTGGGTTTGCGCGGGTCGAGTTTCTCCCAGTTGCGCGGCTTGCTTGGTCGCGGTTTCTTCCGCTTCTTGCTGCTGGACGGCTACCGCGGTTTCGTGGGCGGCTTTGTAACTCAGCCAAGCACGGCAAGTTTCGGGGGTGAAGGTGTCTTGGCCGTGGCGCTCCAGGCGGATCGCTTGCACTTCCGTGAGCTCGCGGCGGAAACGGATTAGTTCGCGATTGAAGCGGCTGCCCATGCGACTGAGCTTCTCGTAGACATTTGCGGTCTCGCAATCTTTGCGGAATCCAGCGGCTTGCGCGAGGACGGCGGCGGCTCGTCCGTCGGATGAGCTACTTGGTGTCGCGGTCGTG
This sequence comes from Amazona versicolor, assembly GCA_034782995.1. Taxonomy (NCBI): domain Eukaryota; kingdom Metazoa; phylum Chordata; class Aves; order Psittaciformes; family Psittacidae; genus Amazona; species Amazona versicolor. The sequence goes on from JAVHMZ010505530.1 coordinate 8,421, forward strand.
AGATCCGCGGAGTGCAGGTTGGTTTCGATCGCGGAACAGCGGTTGCTTTTCCAATTGAGATCGATGATTTTCTGGACGACTTGCATTTCGTAGGCACCGACCGGACGGAAGTCTTCGATCAGTTCGAGACCGAGCGCGAAATAGTCGGCGAATTCGTCGGTTTGGAAAACGAGTTTTTGGGCGGTAAGTGAGTGCTTGGTTGCGTTGCATGCGGCGCGAGCTTTGCCTTCGGCGGTGCGCGGGCCGGTCGACTTTTGCGCGTTGCGGATGTTGGCTAAGTGTCGTTTGGATAAGTTCGTGGGTAAGTCGGGTGCGTTGGTTACCGGTGCTGGAGCTGGTTGCGGTTGCATAGTTTGTTATGAGCCCTTTTTGGCCTTTGCCGGTTTCATGTTGGCATGTGGGGATGGTGGACCCAGGCGGGGAGAGACGTAAATAATTGAGACGATTTGGAATAAGAAATCAATATTTTCGTCGATTCAGCGGATAAATCACTCAGAAGTCGTTATTAGAATTCATTTGTTTTTTGTTTATTCTCTTTTCTTCGCCTATCGCCAGACGACTGGTGCTTGTAACCAAAATTTATTTTTTTTGGTCTTGACAACAGCGGTCTTTGTCATAAGACTCAGGACCATGCGCACTTCTCTTAAGTTGCTTGGAAGTTCGGTGCTGGGCTGCGTTTCGCTTGTCGCGCAGCAGAGAGTCGATCCCCGGTTTACGCATTTCCGGGCGCTCTGCATTCTTCCGCTGGTGGGTGGCGGGGCGGCGGGTGAGGTGCGGCGGCCGGATCACTTATCCTCGCTGGAGGCCGGATTGGCGAGCGATGCTGCCTCGCCGGGGCGGCGCAAGCTGCCGGACGGGATTCTTGGCTTCTATCAGGAGATTAGCGACGACGGGAACTGGGCGCTGGTGGAGATCGTGGCGTCGAGCCGAGAGGCGCTCGAGCCGATGCTGGCGGACAAACGGCCGGGTGTGTGGTGCGTGGTGAAGGGAACGGTGGGTCGGAACGAAGTGGAGTTGCGGTTCCGGCGGTTAAAGAAAGATTTCGATATCAGCCACTTTGGAGCGAATGTCCGATGAGAACCGTCCTTCTGCTTCTTGCTGCTTGCGGATCCGTTTTCGCTTCGAGTTATTCGTATAGCGTCTACAACCCGAGCGATGCTCCGTTTGACTCCCGGCACGACCTTTCGAGCTGGACGGTGAACGGAACGCTGAGTTGCGGCACCATCTGCCAGCCGCTGTACTCGTCACAGCCGGCGGCGCTTTTGTACCCGTCCACTCCCGCTGAATATGAGATCCGTACGGAGATCAATCTCCAGAACACGGTGACAATGGGCAACCTCGTACACTACGTGCACGCCAGTTCCGATGCGCTTTCAGTGCCCGGGCAATCGGGCGACAAAGGAACCTATGACGCGGTGCATCTGGTGTCGCCAACGTACTCGGAGGACGGGAAGGTGTGCTTCGCGACGCTGGAGTTCTTCGAGCGGACCACGTCGGGGACCACGCAAAAAGCTAGTATTCCGGTGCTTTGCGCAAACGACATGTACCTGCGGACGTCGGTGTGGGGATCGTACGTTTGGGTCATGGTCTCCGGCCAGGTGTATTTTTTCAACTCGACGCTTTCCGGAGGGCATGCCGGGGTTGGCACTTACGGGTGGGTTGCGGGCGGAGGCATCGCGCGGATCCAGATCGGCCCGCGGTGCATGACTCCGCCCACCGCAATCTCGCGCTCCACGGTGGGTGTTTCCATCGACTCTGCCAACGTGAGTATGCAGTGGGATGAGCCGGCACAGCCCGCGGATGTAACGACGGTCGGTATAGCAAAGCACGACATTGCGCGAGACGGCGTTTTGGCAGGTACATTTGGCGAAGGCGCCCATTTCGCCGACCCGACGGTGGCAATCAACTCGACCTACAATTACACGCTTCAGGAAACCACGTTTCACGGGATTCCCGCGGCAGTGACACCGATTACTGTCACGACGCCGGCTGCGTCGAACATCGATCCGCGCCGGACGGGAGTGAAGCCGCTGGGTACGTACTGGGGCGGCGCGGGCGAGCAGGTCGATATAGCGAGCGGCAACCTCAACTTTCGTGTTCCGTTACTGAACCCACAGGGCCGCGGGGGCTGGTCGGTTCCCATTGCACTTACGTACAATTCGCAGAACTGGCGCCAGGATGGAGGCGGTGTTTGGAAGATGGGCCAGGATGTGGGTTATGGTTTTGGATGGAAGTTGCTGGCCGGTTCGCTCACGCCTTATTGGGACGTGGGCGTCTGGGCCATTGATCACTACCTCTACGTCGACTCAACTGGCGCCGAGTATCGCCTATACCGGCAGGGCAAAAACTCGAACATCTGGACATCGCAGCTTTCGCAGTCCACGGATCAAACCAACGGCACGCCACAGTCGGGCGAGGGGATTTATGTTTATTACGATGACACCACCGGACGGTTGCACTTCCGGGACGGCAGTTTCTGGTTCATGGCCTGTGAGTCGGGCGGGATGGAGCAGGATGCCGGGACTTTCTACCCGACGATTATGGAGGACCGGAATGGCAACCAGATCATGATTACTTACGACGGGGGAGCCGGCGCGAACTATGTTTATACCGGTACGTTCTACATTAACTCGAGCGCACGAATTCTTAACGTTCAAGATACCCGGGCAGGCACTTCCCAGAAGACTTACGACTTCACCTATGCGGCGGCAGACGCGTCCGGGATTCGCCACGTGAGCAAGATCGACAACTATATCGGGACGAGCGAGACCTACACATTTGTGATCAGTCCGAAAACAATTACGGACCCGTTCCCCGGGAGCCTCCAGTCGTTTCCAAATTCGGATCTGCTGACCTCATTAGCCGATACGATTCCGTTGACCAATGGTTTTGAGTATGATGCGTCGGGTGACATGGTCACGGCATACCTACCCTATGGCGGTTACCTGCGTTGGGATTACGCGCCGGTAAATTACAACTGGGCATCACAGACCGTGACGCAATATGCGGTAAGTAAGCGATACATTTCTTACGACAACACGGCATCGGAGATGCGCAGTCATGACTTAAACGCTTCCATTTGCCCGACTAATCCGGGAAACTGTATCCATCAGTATTCTCATACGTTTACTTACAACGCACCTGTGACGAATACCTCGGTGATCCCGAAGACGTGTTTGCAAGATGATACTGCTAGTGCTTACCGTTGCTGGGCCTTCGATAGCGGCACAGGCGTTGAGCCGTTCTATAGGATCGCGCTGCTGACCGGGATCACGCGCAGAAATTCGGTGTCGTCCACTACAAATCTCGTTCACGACTCGTTGTCGTACAGTCAAGATGGCGCGGCGAATCCATATGTTTCCAAGCACTACACCATTCAGGATGAAGGCACGTCCAGCCAAGTGTACTCGCAAAGAACGCAAACGTTGGATCAGTATGGCAATGTGTTGACGATGAACCTTTGGGATTACAGCGCCAACCCTCCTTCGGGGAACGCTCAACGCTCGTATACCAATACCTATGACGGGCGATCCCAATACATCTCCCCGTATATCCTAAATCTTCTCGATTCGTCGAAGGTTGTGGATTCGACCGGAGCCTCAGTCCAGCTTGTGACTAATACTTACGACGGGGTGGGACTGACAGGGGCTACCGGGTCGTGCAATAGTTTGCCGTGTCAGCATGAAAGCACCTATGGGGTGGGGCGGACGGCGCGCGGGAACGTGACCAAAGCCGTTTACCCGGATCGCACGGTGAACACGCAATTCGACATAACCGGAACGGTCATTGGGGCGGACGACAACAACGGGCATGCGGTGACGATTGCGACGTCGCCTACGACCAATAACAACATGCCGGATACAATTACGCCTAACACGGGGCAGGGCTCAGATTCCAGTTTGGCGAGCTCGTTCACTTATACCAGTTTTCTCGGCGTGAATAGCGCGGTGGGGCCGAATGGGAGTTCGGTTGGAGCGACTTACAAGACGGATGGGCGGATTGCGACCAGCACGGCGGCTACGGGCGCGGTGACGAATTATAGTTACACGGTGCCGCTAGATACCAACCCGATCACGGGCGGGCAGGTGCTGAGCGGCGCTTACCAAGTGAAAGCGACGACGAACGGGCACTGGACCTCGAGCTGGCTGGACGGTCTCGGTCGGACGGGATTGGTGCAGACGGGCAACGGAAGCACTGTTGTCTCGAATGTGGCGACGAGTTACTATCCGTGTGCGTGCTCGCCGATCGGGAAAATGATTTACCAGAGTCAGCCGTACGCGGCTGGAGGAACCGCTTACTATACGGGTTACACGTTTGATGGTTTAGGCCGACCGCTGACGATGACCTTGCCGGATGGGGCAAGCCAAACGCAGTATCTGTATCAAGGCAACGCGACGACGGTTACGGATCCGACGGGTAAGTGGAAGCAATCCATCCAGGATGTGTACTGCAATCTGGTTGAAGTCGTGGAGCCGGACGGAAGCTTGCGGGACGGGAACAATCAGCCCAAGATCGCGCCCGCGCCGAATCCGCCGTCGGTGAACGGCGGCACGAATACGCTGCAGACTTACTACACATACGATGTACTCAATCATCTGGTGAAAGTAGCGATGCCACGCGGCAGCGTGACGCAGACGCGGACGTTCATTTACAACACTCTGCAGCAGCTAAAGAGCGTGACCAATCCGGAGAGCGGGACGACGAGTTACACGTACAACGTGGACGGTACGCTGCACACGCGGACGGACGCCAATAACCAGGTGACGACGTACACTTACGATGCCTATCAGCGGGTGACGCAGGTGACGCACGGGTCGGATGCGACGCAGACGGTGAATTATTCCTATGACACGGATCCGCTGAGCGGGACGTATGCGGCAAACGCATGGGGGCAGGTGGCGGCGGTGCAGTGGGGCGGCAAGTGTGGCGGCACCGGGTACTACAATTACAACGAGGAGTACAGTTATACGACGGCCGGCCAGATGCAGGGCAAGCGGCTGAGGGTATACCGGAATAACAACGGCAACTGTCAGTCGGTCCTGATGGCGGGATCGTGGGCGTATGACTCGGAGGGAAAGGTCAGTTCCATGACTTACCCGACAATCGCCGGATACTTCGGCACCGGAGCGAGTTACGTCGGTCCGAGCAGTTTGACTTACTCCTACGATGCGATGAGCCGGCCGAGCAAGCTGACGGATAACGCGTCCGCCGTTTGGGCGAACAACGCCGGTTATAACGCGGCGAATCAGATGACTTACCTGGCGCGGCCCAACGTGGCGCAGAGCACTCCGCTGTCGGCCACCGGATGGTGGTACAACCAGTTGAACCAGTTGGTGACGATCGACTGGGGACCGAACGGGAGTGCGACTACGTTACTCGCGAATTACAACTATTCGGCAACCGCGAACAACGGACAGATCGTGAGCATGAACGACAATCGCTCGGGGACGCAGTTCACGGTGAACTACGTGTACGATGCGCAGCGGCGACTGGCGTCGGCGGCAACTTCGGGCTGGACGCAGCAATTCGGGTACGACGGGTTTGGGAACCTCACGGCGAAATCGGTGCCGGCGGGGTCGGCGGAACCGGCGTTGCCGAGAGTAGACGCGGCCACGAACCGGGTGAGCGGGTTCGGGTACGACTCAAACGGGAATACGACGTTTGATGGACCGCGACTGCTTTATTACGACGTGGAGAACCGGTTGACCAAGGTGACCTCGGCAGGAACTAACGAATACTATGCGTACGATGAGGGCAACCGGCGGATCGAGAAGAACGACGGGCCGAAAGTCGGTGGGGATGTTTACGACAACGACACCATTTATTTTTACGGAGTGGATGGGAAGGTCTTGTCCACGGTTGTTTTCAGTTGGGCAACGAACGGGACATATGGCGCGCAGCAAACCAATCGGGTGTATTTCGCGGGCATGCGGTTGGACCAGACTTACTCGCCAACGTCGGCAAATGCGCCGGACCGGGTGGGCTCAAACTTCTCGACTTACCCGTACGGGACGCACATCGGGACGCCGTCTTCGGGCGACGATCAGCAGGACTTTGCGACGTATACGAAAGATCAGTTTACTGGCTTTCAGTATGCGAATCAGCGGTATTATTCGGCGGGGTTGGGGCGGTTTTTCACGGCGGATCGATATATTAATAACGGCGGGTTAGAGGATTCGTTGAGCTGGAACCGGTATGCCTATACTCGAAACGATCCTGTAAATCGTCTTGACTCGCAAGGAACTTGCGACACGTCCGCAGACACCGCCACCAGCGTTACTGTTTGCGCGGATCCGATAGATGTTGCTCCTTTTGATCTATTTCCGGCTCAGCACTTGTCAGTGCCTAATCCCCTCCAAGGATTTATTAACTACTCAAAGCAGCTGGGGGCGCAGCAAGATCTTGCGCGGGAGAATCTAATAAAAGCTTTACAGTTAGCCGATCACGCATTGACGACACTGAAGGACTGCGCCGGTCTGTTTGGGACAGCTCAAACGAGAAACGGTTACTGGAATCCTGGTCTGGTACTCGACGAGACGTTTGACAGAACCAATGCTACGTCAAACGTAAACGGTTTTGGAGTCGGATACTTGCTGTCGCCCATCGGGGTCCCAGGCACGAACTCGGCTGCGATCACTTTTGATTACGCTTCTTACAGTCCTTTTAGTTGGGGAAAGCCGGTTTCCTCTTTAGTGATAATAAATGTTGCGGCTTTCAACGAGGCTGCGACACTTGCTGCAGGATCAGACACTACATTTGGGATTAAATACGATGCGGCAGTGCTTCTGCACGAGCTTGGCCATATATTTTCTTGGGGAGCCAGAATCGGCTCTGGAGGGTCTCAAATTGCAGAGGACACGAATAGCGATTCTCAAAGCAGAGCAAACCAGGATTTGGTGTTCAAGAAGTGTTTTCCGGACTAAAGCTATTTTCTTGTTTATGTTTGCCGTTCTTGACGCGTTTGTGCTGCAGGGTTGTCACGTGGGCGGGTTAGATCCAGACATCGGCCCGGCTACACAGTTGCGGGCGGGCCTGAAAGTCTGCTCTGAGATTACGAACGCGGAGAACAATTTCTACAAAACTCACAAACGCTATGGAAGCGCGTCTGATCTAGGACTACCTGAGCGGGGACCAGGTTTCTACTTCGCCAGCATCACAAAAACCAACGATAGTTTCAGTGCTAACGTTTTCCCAAACCTCGCGCGGCTTCCTCATCATAGCTTTACGTTTTTCGTCGATCAAACCGGAGTCATTCGCTACGACGTCGAGAAAGAGGCTGGGCCAAGTTCGGAATTGGTGCCTCAGGATTATTTGACGCGGTTTGGGTCTAAAGGACATCGCTAGAGGATTCGCAAGCGAGGGAAACGCTGCGCTCGCGAAGAGAATGTGCGGCGTTGTCGCACAATTATTGCCGCAACCGCCGGTTATGGTGAGTCAGCTCCCGCCGGTTGACGTCGATGGTACGGCGGAGAAGTTGATCGCCCCACCCGTGCTAGCAATGCTCAACGTCTGCGGAAGCGGATCGGCCCCGTTGAACGGTTTCGTGAAGAAAAGCGGCGGAACAGGCTCAAATGCCTGTGCGAGCAGCGACGCGGGTGCTGCTGCAAATGCTGCTCCCAGGAGCAGAACAGCCGCGGAAGAATTTGGGCGGCACTTCGTGATCCTTGCCTTGGAGTCGGAGCGAAGATATCCCTCAACATCCAGTTCGCAAAACAGATCACGAAACGGACGGTAACCGGATCGGACGACAACAACAGGCACAAGGTAACGATCGCGACGTCGTCTTTGACCAATATTAATATGCCGGCTAGAGTTACCCCAAATACCGGGCAAGCATAGGATTCCAGTCTGGCGAGTTCGTCCACTTACACTAGTTTTTTCGGCGTGAATAACGCCGTGCGGCCGAATGCCAGTTCGGTCCTGATGGCGGGATCGTGGGCGTATGACTCGGAGGGGAAGGTCAGTTCCATCACTTACCCGACGATCGCCGGATACTTCGGCACCGGAGCGAGTTACGCTGGTCCTGTCCGGCTTCAGACATCCTTTACAGTTGAGTCCACTCACATTCTTTACAGTTTTGGGGCAGCCGGATGAGAGGGCCGCGGCTAAGTTGACGTAAGGAGCGCGGAAGAGATCCGCGCCCCGTGACTTACTTCGGCGCTGGGAACGGCGCTCGAGTCGCATCCCTGCGGAGCTCTATCCTCCGCCCAGTAACATCAGGATACTAAGAACCTACCGTGCCCAAAGCGGTAAATCCCGGGGGCGCAGGGGCGGAGCCCCCCGCTCATCGGCGCTGTGAC
>JAVHMZ010505638.1:0-38388 GCA_034782995.1 Amazona versicolor
ATTCATGTTCTGCGCGGCCGGGTGCTTAACAGTGCGGACGTCGCCGGAAAGCGCAAAGTCGTGGTCGTGAACCAGACTTTCGCGCGTAAGTATTTTCCCGGCGAAGATCCCATCGGCAAGAGTGTTCAGCTTGTACGTCTGGCAAAGGATGTGCCGCTTCCGGTGGCGAATCCCTGGTTTGAAATTGTCGGCATTACGTCCGACGTGAAGAATCATGGCGTGACTGATGCGATCGAGCCGGAAGCCTACGCGCCCATCACGATCACCGGCTTCGGCGAAGATCTGATCTATGTTCGTGCGTGGGGAAACCCTGCGCCGCTCGCCAAAATGCTCGAAGGTGAAATCCTCAAGATGGACGGCACGGTGCATCCGCAGAACACGGGCACGATGGAGATGGCGCTCGACGAGAATGAGTACGCAAAGCCGCGTTTCGGCCTGCAGATTTTCTCCGTTTTCGCCGTGATCGGACTGATTCTCGTTTCAGTGGGAGTCTACAGCGTGATCTCATACACCGTCTCGCAGCAGAATCGCGAGATCGGCATTCGCATGGCGCTCGGTGCGAGCGGCGGCAATGTTCTTCGTCTTATCATGACGTCGGGTATGCGCGTCATTCTGGTTGGCGTGGGTGTTGGGCTGCTTGCCGGACTGCTGGTTCTGCGTTTAATGAAGAGCCAGATCTCGGGTATCTCGACGTATGATCCCGTGACGCTAGGCGGTGTAGTGGTCCTGCTTGTCTGCGTGGGGGCTGGCGCCTGCTATTTGCCGTCGCTGCGGGCGACTCGGGTCGATCCGCTAGTGTCGTTGAGACAAGAATGATAAAAGGCGATGAACAAGGGCTTGGCGTTCGCACTGCTACTTCTCGCCGCTGTTGTGCAACAGTCGCATACCGCCTTAGAGGAGTTGGAAGCTCTGCGGCAGCAGGCAGCAGCCGCACGCAAGGCCGGTAACAAGCAGGATCATCTCGCGGCTGTTCTCAAGTTGCGGAGTCTGCTGAACGATGCGCCCGATGCGATTGAAGCTGCGGCGAGAGCCTATGCTGCAGTCGGCGACACTAGTCAGGCGCTCACGGCGCTAAACCAATTTGCCGAAATGGGGCAAGCTGATGATGATCTACTGCACGGCAAGGAGAAGGGTTTCTCTGCGCTCCGCAATGCGCCGCAATATCAATCGATTCTTGCTCGTTTTGTAGATAATCTCAAGCCCGTGAATAGGTCAGAGAGTGCATTCACTCTGCCAGATGCCGGGCTGCTCCCCGAAGACATAGATTTTGATCCGAGGTCGCGATCTTTCCTGATCACCAGCGTGCTTGAGAAGAAGATCATCCGCCTGTCGCCGGATAGGAAGGCCATGGACCTTGCGTCGTCTCCAAGCCACTGGCCGATGTTCGCGATCAAAGTCGATTCTCCGCGCAGGCGCGTCTGGGCGACTGAAGTCGCACCGGACGGCTTCACCTCAGCACCTAAAGCCGACTGGGGTCGATCTGCCGTGCTCTGTTTCGATTTGCAGACGGGAGTGCTGAAGAACCGCATCGAAGCTCGCTCGCACACATCATTAGGAGACATGACGCTGACACGAGCGGGTGATCCGATCGTTAGCGACGGCGAGGGCGGAGGTGTTTACCAGGTGATTGAGAATCGCGTGGAACTGCTGAATGGAAGCGACTTCATTTCACCGCAGACGCCAGCTATGCTTCCTGACGACAAGCATGTCCTGGTTCCCGACTATGCGCGCGGAATTGCTAGTCTCGATCTGAAGACAAAGCGCGTCAAGTGGTTCAACTCCGGCGGAGCAGCAAAATTTGCTCTCAACGGAATCGATGGCATGTACTTCGCGGGTGGCCAGCTACTGCTTACGCAAAACGGAACCTCGCCTGAACGAGTGGTGCGCCTCGCAATGGACCCAACATTCACCCGAGCGACTTCCGAAGAGATCATCGAACGAGCCACGCCCACTCTTGGCGATCCGACTCACGGCGTCGTTGTAAACGACTTCTTATACTACATCGCCAACTCGGGGTGGAGCGCACTCGATTCTCATGGAGATGTAAAGGCAGGATCGAGGCTCACACCGGCTCGTATCATGCGCTTTAAGCTTCAATGATGTTTGAAGCAAGTCACCACTACGATGCGCAACTTTCCGCCTCGCTCTGCACTCTAAAACCCGAGGATTAAATACTAATGGGTTTCGACCAGTACCATGAGCCGGCGAACGAGTTACCTGAAGAGACGCGTACCTTTGCACGGATGATTGCATCGCTCGGAGAAGAGGCCGAAGCCATCAATTGGTATGAGCAGCGGCTTGCAGTAGAAAAGAATCCGGCCGCCCGCGCCATCATGCAGGACGCGCAAGGCGAAGAGTTCAAGCATTTCGGTATGAACCTCGAGTTCCTTCTTCGAGAGAAAAAGAAATGGCGCGAGATCCTGAAAGGCATTTTGTTTAAGGATGGTGACATCGTGGAGCACGGTGAAGACGCCGAGAAGAAAGCCGAGTAAGCGCACGTCTTCGTTTGCTTGCCTAAAACGAAAATCTGTTGTATTGTTTAGAAAGATGAGAGTATTGTTCTCGTCTTGTGATCAACCAAGTAAAGCTCGTTAAGTTTGTATTGCTTCACTTGATCTCTTCGCTGTGACCTCGCAGTCGGCATTCATATCTTCCTAAGCTGTAAGCCATTCGTCATAGTTGACAATCCAAGCTGCTTGGAACTTAGTTCCAATGCTATTCCGGTGCCGAGTTCGCGCCTCCGTAAAATTCATTCATTAGGAGAAGAACAAAGCTCATGAGACCTTTTAGAACATTAGTAATCTCTGCTGTATCTCTGCTGCCCGCGGCCGCTTTTGCGTCCTCGAATACACATAAGCTGAAAGTGAATGTTCCCTTTTCGTTCGTTGTTGCCGGCGAGAACTTCAGCGCCGGAAGTTACAACGTAAGTGAAACTGACAACGGCGTCGTTACGGTACAGGGGCAGGGAAAAGCTGCTGCTGTTATCTCAACCCCGTCAAGCGGAGGCGAGGCCACTCGCCTGCGATTCACCAGCCATGGCAGCCAGGAGTATTTGACCGGTGTTGACGTAGAGGGCGGCCAAAGCCGTAACGTTCCTGTTCATGCTCTTGTCGTGGAACGCAAAGTTGCCTTGACCGCATCGAAATAAACTAACCCAGGCTGGCCCAGTCTGCCAGCATTAAACTCACGTTCCTGCCTTTGTTACCCTGAAAGCGCTGTTGGTACGCCGAAGCTCGTTGAGAGTGGAAGTGTTTAATAGGGAACCTGGTGTGAATCCAGGACTGCCCCGCAGCGGTAAACAGGAACGAACGTCCGAATGTCACTGTTTCGCGCATCACGCGAGATGGGAAGACGCGATTAGTAGAGAAAACTGGCGGTTCACCGTGCAATGAAATGCACGTGTTTCGTCACCCTGCCTGTAAGTCCGAAGACCTGCCACGGCCCGCGCTCATCGCGGATCTTTTCTGAGCCTCGAGGGAGGGCCGTCAGTGTTTCGTATTCGTTCGTTCTCGATCCAATATCTTTCTGCGCTTACTTTTTTGTGTCTGCCAGCGATCGTCAAGGCGTCGGCCTTGCATGGCACAGTGAAGGACCCTAGTGGCGCACCGGTGCGCAACGCGCTTGTCAATCTGCACCAGGTCGCAGGGTCCGTGCTCCTGGTCGCTAGTTCTGATGCTTCCGGGGAATATGTTTTCGACTCTGTGATTCCGGGCGAATACCTGCTCGATGCATCCGCGCCCGGACTGGCGCTCGCGCAAACAACAGCTTTTCGTGTGACAAGTGATTCCGACACTACCTTCAACCTCATGCTGGTCGTTTCTGCGCTTAAAACTCAGGTAAGTGTGACCGCGGCTGCTGAGCCGCAGTCGCTTGACCAGGTTTCTAAAGCTCTCGACGTGGTCGATACATCTGAAGTTGAACGCCGCGGCCTGTTTTCCGTCGCTGATTCCGTTCGTTACCGTCCCGGCCTTCGCGTGGCGACCAGTGGCGGCCCAGGCGCTCTTACTACCATTCAATCCCGTGGCCTGCGTCCGCAAGACACCGCCGTGTTGATCGACGGTTTCCGTTTTCGCGATCCCACTGACATCGAGGGTAGTGCGGCCCCGTTCCTCGGGGATTTGTTGCTTGTTGATTCGTCGCGCATCGAGGTGCTACGCGGGTCCGGTTCATCGCTGTACGGAACGAACGCGATGGCTGGCACGCTGAACATCATCACCGACCACGGCAGTGGCCCTGTTCACGGGGACTTGGATCTGCAGGGCGGCGGGTTGGGGCTGTTCCGCGGTGTGGCAAATGTGGCTGGCGGCGCGTGGGCCAACCGGTTGAGTTACTCGGCTGGCCTGTCTCGTTTAAGCGTTTCGGAAGGCGTCGACAGCGCGGGCGCGGTACGCAACTGGAGCGGACAAGGGGCAGTTACATTTGCTCTCACACCTAAGGTTCGCGTAAGCGAAACCCTATTCGCAAAAACAGGCTTTCTCCAGACGAATGTCAGTCCAGGGCCGACATCCACTGCTCCAACCGTCGGAATTATTCCTGCCGTTCCGCTCACGTGGTCGCAGATTCAGTTAGCCGACGCCAACCTGCCCTACGATCCAGGTTCAGCTACTTTTGTGCCTTCGTTGGGCGACCCCGATGCCGGCGTTCACTCGCGGTTCATCGCGTCCTTGTCACGCTTCGAACACCAGATAACCTCACGTTTCAGCTACCGCCTCGGGTACTCACTCGTAGATAGCGAACGGACTCAAACGGACGGTCCTGCCGGCCCCGGTTTCTTCCAACCTGTCTTCAAAACTTCTGACGATTACTCAGGGCGGATCGACACTATCCAGGCGAGAGTGAACTATCTCCTCGGTGCGCATCAAATCCTGACGGCCGGTTACGAATTCGAACGCGAGCACTACGTAACGCTCTCGACAGATGCGAATCCAGACCCTACAACCCGCGCTTACTTCCGCAGTGAGGCTGAACAGCGTACGAATGCCGCTTTCGCACAAGACGAGATACGATTGTTCTCCGGACGCTTGGCTGTGCTTCTCTCCGGCCGCTACACCGGGGCGAGTCTGGATCAACCGTCGTTCGTCAATGCTCCATCTGAATACGCGGGCATCGCGCTTCCCAAGCCGCCGGCCGCGTACACGGGCGACGCTTCCCTAGCGTATTTCATCCACCGCAGTTCAACTAAGCTCCGTGCCCATGTCGGAAACAGCTTCCGTCTCCCCTCGCTCTACGAACGCTTCGGCGAGTACACTTTCGACGGTCTCGCTTACGCGATCGGTGATCCGCGGCTTAGTCCCGAACGTGCCATTTCTGTAGACGCCGGCATTGACCAATATATTTTGCATGACCACTTACGACTTAGTGCAACTTACTTCTATTCGCACTTACAGCAAATCATCGATTACCTGTACTTTCCGCCATCGTACGTAGATCCTTATGGCCGGTCGGCCGGCTACTTCAATACCAGCGGAGGTTACTCGCGAGGCACCGAAGTGAGCGGCGAATTTCGTCCTTCACGTAAGACCACGGTCTCTGCTTCGTACTCTTACACAAATGCAAAAGACCGAACCTCGCAGTACTATGCCTCGACCCCCGTTGAGCCTCTGCAGAGTGTGCGCGTCATCCCGAACGCCGTTAAGATCGTGGCTCTTCAACAGTTGGGAACCCACGTTGACCTCGCGCTCGATTTTGAGGGTGGCAGCGATTACCTTTTCCCGTTGTATGGCTATGCGTACCAGTTTGCGGGGCCGCGTCAGTTGGGCCTTGCCGGGGGGTACTCGACTACCTTGGGTGACCGTGTGAGTGCGCGCTTCTACTTCCGTCTGTCAAACACGCTGGGTCAGGATTACTATGAAAACGGCTTCCGCACTCCCGGACGTTGGGCCGTTGGAGGAATGCGCTTTAGTTTTTGAAAGCCCGCTGCGGCTGCGCTGCTACAGTCATTTGCATGGATCGCCGTGAAATGATGACGCGCCTAGTAGCCGCGTCTGCGCTGATGACGGGACGGAGCGACGCAGCCTCTATGCCGAACAAATTTATAGAACTCAAGACGTGGCGTTTGCACAACACGCCCGAGAATCAGGGGGCTCGGCTCTCGGAGTACTTGGAACGTGGTCTCGCCCCGGCTCTTTCCGCAACAGGCGCGACTTTAGCAGGAGCGTTCTCGGTCAGCATCGGTCCGGATAGTCCTTCTTACGTCACTTTGAGTCAATACTCATCGTTGTCGCAAATGCAGGAAGTGCTTGAAAAATTAAACCAAAACCCCGCACATCGTTCTCAGCTTCAGAAGCTGAACGGCGGCCCCGGTTTGCCTTTTGTCCGCGTCGAGAGCTGTCTGCTCCGCTGCTTCGACTTCGCGCCCCAAATCAATGTTCAGCGTTCCGATTCGTCGTCGTCGCGCATTTTTGAAATGCGCACCTACGAGTCGCAGAGTTTTTCGGCACTCACGCGCAAGATAGCTATGTTCAACGAAGGTGAGGCGCAGGTATTTGACCGGCTCGGATTTCGCCCGGTCTTTTTTGGAGAGACCATCATAGGGTCGAGGCAACCAAATCTGACTTACATGCTGTCCTATGATGATCTCGCCAGCCGCGCCAGGCTTTGGAAAACCTTTGTGGATGATCCGGCTTGGAAGATGCTCATCGCGAATCCCGAACTGCAGGACCCACAGATTGTCGCGAACATCACCAACGTGATTTTAAGTCCGCTGAGCTTTTCCCAAATTCGCTAGCAGCAGTTCCTAAGCGGGAACCGTTTCGGTCTGCCGGTCGAAGTTCCGGCCCTTTGCTAGTGCCTTCACAAACGTCTGAACGGAATCTCCGAGCTTTGCATTGCCGTTGGCGGTAATCACAGCTTCGTCCTGCGTAACCATTGCTTTCGCCAGCACTTGTGCTCCCTCACCCGCCGCCCCGATCGGCTTAAAATGTGCAAACGCTTCGGAAACAAAGTGCACAGACGGACGAAACTTCGAGAGTGCCTGCGCTCCCTCCTGTCCGCCTGGAACAAACACGCCATCGTACTTCACTGACGGAGCATTTGGTGCAGCCTTATCCACCTTGATATCGGCGCCGGTGACGCACTTCACGGTGCCTGCATGCCGCGCGATAACTTCGGCCATGGCACCGCCTGCCTCAAGCGCCGACTTCAATTCCTGAATCTGCCGGCCATCGCTTCCATCGGCTGCGAGCACTGCGACCTTCATCCCCTTAATCGAGTTGCCCGGCTTGTCCATGCTCAAGGAGGGAGACGTTTGCACAGACGCCTTACCGTTCGGCGAAGGTTTGAATTTCTGCGCTGCCGTGACCTTCAGCCCCGTATTTTCTGCCACGCGTTGAGCCAGCTCCGGTGCGATGTTCACCAGTAGCTCGTTGAGAACGCGCTCCTTCACTTCCTTGGTGTCGACCATGTTCAGTTCAAAGGAGAACGCATTGACAATGTGCCGCTTCTCCCAACCTGCCATGCTGTTCCAAAACAGCGTCGCTTGCGAAAAATGATCTCCGAAGCTCGGGCTCCGCTCGCGAATCTTAACGCCGTCGACCTTCTCCGCATAGCTCGTAAATGCCGCCATCGCGTCCGGTGAATGCATCGGACAGCCGCCGCCGAGAGAGTTCGGGAAGTAAGACACGCGGCCTCTGTTTATCGTCATGCGCGCCATCGCATCACGTTGATTGTTGTGCACCGGATTCACCGGCCGGTTGATCGGCAGCTCGGCGAAATTCGGACCCACACGCCTCATCTGGGTATCGATGTACGAAAACAGCCGCCCTTGCAGCAGGGGATCATTTGTGAAGTCAATACCTGGCACAACATGTCCCGGGTGAAATGCCACCTGCTCCGTCTCTGCAAAATAGTTGTCAGGATTGCGGTTGAGCACCAGCTTTCCTACCCGCTTCACCGGTACCAGTTCTTCCGGAATGATCTTTGTTGCGTCGAGCAGATCGAAATCAAATTTATGCTCGTCTGCTTCCTCCACCACCTGAAGTCCAAGTTCCCATTCTGGGAAATCGCCCCGTTCGATTGCTTCAAACATGTCCCGGCGATTAAAGTCTGCATCCTTGCCGGAGATCTTCTGCGCCTCGTCCCACACCAGCGAATGCACTCCTTTGGCAGGTTTGAAGTGGAACTTCACAAAGCGAGCCTTGCCTTGCGCGTTCACCAGCCGGAAAGTGTGGATTCCGAATCCCTCCATCGTTGCGAAGCTCTTGGGAAGCCCGCGGTCCGACATTACCCACATCAACATGTGCGCCGTCTCGGGTGTCAGCGAGACGAAATCCCAAAAGGTATCGTGTGCCGAAGCCGCCTGCGGTATTTCGTTGTTTGGCTCGGGCTTCACCGAGTGAATAAAATCAGGAAACTTGATCGCGTCCTGAATGAAGAACACCGGAATATTATTGCCGACCAGATCCCAGACACCTTCATCCGTGTAAAACTTGACTGCGAATCCACGCACATCGCGAGGTGTGTCAGCCGATCCGCGAGAGCCGGCCACGGTCGAAAACCGTACAAATACCGGCACCTGCTTCGCCGGGTCGCGAAACAATGACGCCTTGCTAAGGTCTGACAAATCCTCGTAGACCTGGAAATACCCGTGCGCCGCTGCGCCGCGGGCATGTACGATCCGCTCCGGAATGCGCTCGTGGTCGAAATGAGTCATCTTCTCGCGAAAATGAAAATCTTCGAGCAGGGTTGGGCCGCGCACTCCCACCTTTAGTGAGTTTTGATCGTCATTTACCCGAAGACCCTGGTTTGTGGTTAAGTGCTTGCCTAGGTCAATCGTGTTTTGCGCCAGGTCCTGGTCCTTGCTCTTGGCATCAATGAGCGTTTTTTCTTCTGCTACTTGCTTCATAAAGTAATGTTGGTTCCGATTAGGAGATGCGCTCAGCTTCAAATCGTTGCCCCTCGCCCGATCCATTCCTAAACCCGATTTACTTGGGGCGAAGAAAATAAGAAACCACTTGCTTCATCGGCTAATCTAAACGGTGGAAACCTTCACATGGCAATTGAAGAACTGAAGCAAAATGCAATGATGTCTCACCTCATTGACTCGTTGGATCGAGGCGAGGATATAGGTCACTACGGACGTTTGGTATTCGTGATGGTGGGCCGTTTCTTTCTCTCAGATGACGAGCTCATGACCGAGCTGTTGAAGGACAAGGATTGCGACGAGGCAAAGGCACGACTCCTTATCAAACAGGTGGAAGCGAAAGGCTACAATCCGCCGAAACGTGATCGCATTCTGGCCTGGATGAACGAGCAGGATTTTCCAATCTGCGAGAATGCTGAAAATCCGGATTCGTGTAATGTTTATAAGGACATCAACTTTCCGCCCGAGGTTTACGACAAGATCGCTTCCTACTACGAATCAGGAAGTCGATAGACCTTCTTAGCTAGTACGAACTGTCCATTACTGGGACGAATGTCCGTATTGGCGTTCGGAAACGCACGTGGTAACCTACACACATTCCCATTTAAGCTGCAGCCAAGTTCGATCTGCCGCTAGAGACGCTTCAGGAGAGTGTGTGTTGAGGATCAACAGGACAGTTGTATCTGCTTTAATCCTGGCCGGGATTTCGTGCCTAGCCATCCAGGCTCAAGACGCCACCGGCAAAATCACTGGAATTGTAACGGACGTTTCGGGGGCCGCCGTCCCCAATGCGGCGGTGACCGTAACGAACTCAGCCACCAACGCGACGCAGCAAGTCACGACGAATAATGAAGGCTTCTATACGGCACCGCAACTGCCGATCGGGCTGTATCGCGTGACGGTAGCTGCTTCTGGCTTTGAGAAGACGACCATAGAGTCCAAGACTTCGCTTGAGATCAATCAGACATTACGCATTGACGTAAAGCTGGAAGTGGGAAAAATCAGCGACACGATCACCGTCGAGAGTGCGGTGTCTCAAGTTGAAACCGAGAACCAGACCGTGTCCGCCACCGTAACCGGCCAAGCGATTTACGAACTGCCGCTTAACGGCCGGAATACACTCGACTTGCTTGTTACTCAACCCGGTGTTAGTACGACGAACCCAGATTCAGGTGCGGCCGGCCAATACAGCATTGGCGGCATGCGCACCGATTCGGTGACGTATCTGCTTGACGGCGGTCTGAACAACAATCTACTGAGCAACGGGATTGTCTCGAACCCCAACCCGGATGCGGTTGCCGAGTTCAAGATTCTGGAAAACAGTTATTCGGCGGAGTTTGGGCGTAACGCGGGCGGCATCGTCAGCGAAGCACTCAAGAGCGGTACCAATCAGTTTCATGGCACCGCTTACGACTACCTGCGAAACAACTATTTCGACGCGAACACCTTCTTCAACAACCAACAAAATCTGCCCGTGCCAGTGTTAAAACGGAATCAATATGGCGGCACCATCGGGGGACCCATCCTGAAGAACAGATTATTTTTCTTCTTCTCGTACGAGGGCCAGAAGCAAACGGAACTCGATACCTCGGCCGGTCGCGTAAACACGTTCACACCGCAGGAGGCGAGCGGTGACTTTTCAAATTCACCGGGACAATCCGCGGTCGCGGCGTTCCTGCAGGCTAATCCGTACTACCAATCGAACCCCTCTCTGGCCGCGCAGGGCATTATCGACCCGGCACGAATCGACCCCGTTGCCAAAGCCTACTTCGCGAACAATCTCATTCCCACATCGGCCTCCGGCTACTTCTTCCCGCAAGCTGCTGCGACCAACAACTACAACCAGTACAACGGCCGCTTCGACTACACGATTACGGCGAAGGATACGCTGAGCGGAACTTTCACCACCACAGACAATCCGGTGCTCAATCCGTTCGCCAGCACGAATGTTCTCGGTTTTCCCGCCACGTCATCCAGCACCAACTACTTTGGTTCGGTTGCCTACACACACACGTTCACACCGGCGCTCCTGAACGAATTACGCGTAACCGCGCAGCGTCAAGTCGGCACGCAAGGTTTCCCCGCGACCACGCAACCGAATGCCACGGCATTAGGCGCGAACGTTCCCTCCGACAACCCGATCGGTCCGCCGCGCATCGGTTTTCTAGGATCGGGTCAGTCCGTTGGTTTTAGCCCGCAAGGTCCCACGACGCTCGTGAACAACACCTATGCCTACTCGGACAATATCTCTTGGATCAAAGGGAACCACTCCCTAAAGTTCGGCTTCTTCTTTTCGCCCTATCAGAACAACACCGTCTACGATTTTTACGTCACCGGTGAATACTATTTCTACGGCCCGGGAACTTTCGTTGGTTCTGGCTATGATTTTGCCGACTTTCTGATGGGTAATCCGGACGAGCTTCTCCAGTTCGGTGCAGCTCCCTCCAACATTCGCTCGCATCAATATGCCGGCTACGGGCAAGACTCCTGGAAAGTGCGCAAGAACCTGACCCTCAGCCTCGGTTTGCGCTACGAATACGCCGAGCCCAAGTACGACACTCAGGGCCGCAGCTTCAGCTTCATTCCCGGATTGCAATCGCAGCGTTTCGTTAACGCGCCGAACGGACTTCTGTTTCCCGGCGATCCAGGAGCTCCGAAGGGGTCGAATTTCCCGGACAAGAATGATTTCTCGCCTCGCCTCGGTTTTGCTTGGGATGTTTTCGGGAATGCGAAGACCAGCGTTCGCGGTGGCTTCGGCATGTTCAACGACATTCTCAAAGGAGAAGACAATCTTCAATTCAATGGTCAGGCGCCCTTTTATGGCTTTGGCGACGTTTTTCCGACCACCTACACGGGCACAGGCTTGAGTGGCTTGCAGGATCCCTACGCATCGGCTGGCCAGCCTGATCCATTCCCCTCTAAGCCGCCAACGCAGAACCTCGATTTCAACGCGGCTGGTTATCTGCCGTTTGGTGGAGGTGGTGTTTACTTCGTCGATCCCAAACTGCGCACTCCATACGTTTTTCAATACAACTTCACGGTCCAGCAACAACTGCCTTCCAATATGCTGCTTGAATTGGGATACGTCGGCTACGACGCTCACAAGTTGACTGGTCTTGTGGACGTGAATCCGTTCGACCCCACGGGCACCGCGCGTATTTACGGCACCTCTAACTTCAGTTACCTCGAGGAGTTTCAGAACATCGGCCGTGCCAATTACAACAGCTTCCAAGCAAAACTCACGCGGCGATTCTCCGACATGCACGGCTTTGGCAGCAGCTTCTTCACCGTCGGTTACACCTTCGGTCATGAGATCGATAATTCATCGGGCTTCCGGCAGCGCAACTCGAACATCCCTGCTTACGATCACAATCTGTTCCGCGGCTCGGGCGACACTGATGTGCGTCAAACCTTCGTGATCTCCGGCGGGTGGACCTTACCTTTCGACAAGTTGTGGGAACGCGGTCCGAAGCTGTTGACCTCAGGCTGGAGTCTCTACCCCATCTTGACGATGCGGACTGGTTTTCCGATCGACATCTTCGCTAACCTGAACACCACCCGGCGTGACCCCGGTCCCTCTGGCGCTGGCGACGCAGGTTTAGCGAGGGCGGACGTCCTGGTCAACAGTGTTGCAACGCTAAATCCAAGCACTTACCAAACTTTGACCAATCCGAATAGCGGCGGCGCCAATGCCGGCAATTACTGGTTCGATCCCAGCGACTTCAGTAACGCACGCCTGAATGCGATCGACGGCGTCTCGACAACAACGTATTACCCTTACGGCACATTGCCCCGCAACGCGCTCCGCGGCCCTGGCCAGGTCAATCTGGACTTGTCCATCTCAAAGCACTTCATCATCCGGGAAAACATGAACATCGAACTGCGCGGTGATGCCTTCAACATCGCCAACCATGCCGAATTCCAGAACCCGGATGCCACCATCACGGATTCGACATTCGGACAGATTTCGACCACATACAATCCGCGTATTCTGCAACTAGCTCTGCACTTCCAGTTCTAACGAATAGCTTCAGAGGGCAGCTTGTAACTTGGCTGCCCTTACTGCTGCTTCCGGCTCTCCGTGATGTAAGTCGGCGTATAGCCTTCCCACTCCCACGGCGTCACATTGTCCCCGAAAATCTTCTCCAGCAGCGGCCGGAACGCCAGTTCTCCGTTGTCGCTGTTCGTAAGCAGAATCATGCATGCCTGCCGTCGCTCGAAACAGATGAGATAGTTCTGCGCGCCGTCACCGTGACCTTCTTTGAAGAATGCCGGGCCAAATGGAGTGTGCGTCAGCAGGCCCCAACCGAGGCCGTACGCCAATCCAACGCGTTCTGTCTCTTCGCCAGTCCCTTCATTTGCTCGTAAAGGAAATTCGTGCATTGAGTGCAATCTGATGACTGGGCTTAGCATTTCCGTGCGGCTCGCCCGGTTGATGATCCGGTCCGAAAAGAGCGCCGAGAGGAATTTTGCTAAATCCTCCGCGCTCGTCGTCATGGAGCCCGCCGCACGCGCTGGAAAGCGCTTGGTCTGCGAACGGAATTTTTCATTCAAGTCGTAGCGATCGGCCACATTCGTTTCGAATTCTTTGCGGTAAATCAAACCGGTGTGCGTCATATTCAGCGGCTTGAAGATGGCTTCGTCCATCAGCTCGTTCATCGGCCGGTGCTTCTGTTCTTCGATCACGAATTGCACTAAATTGATTCCCTCGCCCGAATACAGGAATTGCGTACCAGGTTTGAAGTGCAAGTGCATTCTTTTGTCCGGTTCTATCGTGGCAAAGTTGGCCAGCCCCGATGAGTGAGAGAGCAGCATGCGCGGCGTAACGCTGGGCCACGCCGGATCGTGCACCAACGCCGATGCCCTGTCCTTGTAGGTGTCATACTGATCGAGCGGCCTTGGAAGCATCCGGACGACGGGTTCATCCAATTTGAACTCCCCGCGTTGCACCAATTGCATTACGTAAGTTGCGAACACCCCCTTCGTAATTGAAGCCGCCCAAGTTGTAGTCTCGCGCGTCATGGATAGCTTCGGCTCGAGCCGCCGGTCTCCATACGCCCTGCTCCAAACTAGGCGGCCCTTGTCGATCACCGCGAGTTGTGCGCCCGCCACGTGGGCATCGCGCAGCGTTCTACTCGCGAACGCGTCCGCCTCTGCAAAGGTAATCTTCGATCCGTTCAAACGCCGGATCACTTCCGTGTTTCGCGCATTCAAAGTCGCGAATACGCCTGTAAGCAATGCAAGCCGAACCGCCAACGAGTATCGCATCCAGAAAATGATACGCACCCACCTCTTCCGAGTTCAACGAATCTGCTCGACTCCGGTGTTTAGCACGCCGCGAAAATGCCGTCTAGCTCGCCAGCCCAAAACAGCCGTGGAAGGCCAGATCCAGCACTTCTCGGGTCAACTCAAAAGGTAAGCGCCTGAAGCGGATGTGGTCGATCGCTTGCGAGATGAGATCGCGCGGATGGCAGCGCCGGAACGGTTTGTTACCAGGACGGTAGTGCTTGGAGATGAAGTCGTCGAGCACTCCCGGGCCTAATGGCAAGTCCTGCGCCTCGCAGAAGCGCGTGAAGATAATGCGGAACTCCTCTTCGCTCGGACCCGGCAAAAACATCTTGTATTGAATGCGACGCAGAAAAGCCTCATCTCCAATCTCTGCCGGCGTCAGATTCGTCGAGAATATCAAGAAGGTCTCAAACGGCACGCCCACTTTGCTGCCGTTGAGAAACGAGAGATAATCGATCCGATTCTCCATCGGAAGAATCCAGCGATTCAAGATTTCCGCGGGCGTTGATCTTTGCCTTCCAAAGTCATCGATCAGGTAAGTTCCGTTGTTCGCCTTCAGTTGATAGGGCGCTTGATAGATTTTCGAGACTGGATTGAAGCTGAGGTCGAGCATCGACATAGACAACTCGCCTCCGGTCACGACAAAAGGCCGCCGGCAAAACGCCCATCGCCGGTCATAGTGCATTCCCGACCTGAACAATTCCTTGGGCTGCTCCGGATCTACGATTTCGTGACAAAGAGGATCGTAGAGCTGAATGATGTTTCCGTGACTTTCGAGGGCGTACGGCAGGAATATGTTCGTTGACGCGATGTGAAACACTGCCTCAGCCAGGTAAGTCTTCCCGTCTCCGGGTTGACCATAGATCAAGAATGATTTGCCTGCACTCACCGCGGGGCCGAGTAGGTCAAGTATCTCCTGCTTCACCACCATGTGGCTGTAAGCCGGAGCGAGCCTTTCCGGGGTGAGCCAGTGTGCCGGGAGCCGCTGCGCCTTGACGCTCTCCGCATACTGTTGCATTGGAACCGGCGCGGGCCCCGCATATTGGTTAATCTCCAGGTACTCTCGCGCGACACGGCGTCCGGCCTCGGTGAGCGACAGAACTGCCGATACCGGCCCGAAACCGGAAGAGCCTTTCACCTGCACAAGATGCTGCAGTTTGAACCAGTCGATAATTTCTTCCAGCAGAGCGAATTGGAGCCCGCACAAGCGAGCCACGTCGCCGCCCACGATTTCTCCTCGAAAGTAAAGCAGCTTCAACACCAGCTGTTCAATCAGCGAAGGGGGCAATCCGGTTTCCGCTAAGGTGCGGGGTTCGCTCGGACGAAAACGGGTGCTGTTTCGGCGCTCGCCCTTTGCTGTGCCGAGCAGCTCTAGTTCTGCCCGGCGTTCAGACTTCGTGCTCAGATTCATCGGCCGCGTATCACAGAACAGATGGATCGAAGCAGAGAACCTTCCAACGTCCGCTTAGGTACGCTACTAATGGGAGCTGAAGCGAGCATTGCTGATTTGAGCCGATCTCAATAATGGTGTCTGCGCTCTCCTTCTTTTCTCCCACTTAGTCTCGTTCTAAAACTCTTCGATGGTCAAACTCTCCGAATACATCTTCCGCTTCGTGGCGGATCAGGGCGTCAAGCACGTGTTTCTGGTTGTAGGCGGCGGCGCCATGCATCTCAATGAAGCTCTGGCACGCGAATCGCGGCTGCAGTTTGTCTGTAACTCTCACGAACAGGCAAGCGCCATCTGCGCCGAAAATTACGCCAAGGCGACCGATGGCCTCGGCTGTGCTCTGGTGACTACCGGTCCTGGGGGCACCAACGCGATCACCGGTCTCGCCGGAGCCTGGCTCGATTCCACACCCGTTCTCTTCTTGTCCGGGCAAGTCAAGCGCGCTGATCGCATGTTCAAACCTGATGGCACTCCCATCGGTGTTCGGCAACTCGGCCCACAGGAAGTCGACATCATCTCGCTGGTGAAGCCGCTCACCAAGTATGCTGCCGCCGTGCTTGATCCGCAGGACATTCGCTTTCACCTTGAGAAAGCAGTACACCTCGCACTGACCGGACGACCCGGCCCCGTCTGGCTCGATCTGCCCTTAGACGTTCAATCCGCTTCGATCGATCCCGAAACTCTTCGTCCATATACTCCCGAGGTGGACGGTGCATTGCCGCAACCTTCGAACTTAAAATCCATGGTCAGCGAGATCATCGAAAAGTTCAACTTATCCGAGCGTCCGCTTCTGATGATTGGAAACGGCGTGCGCCTGTCGGGCGCGGTCGATGAGTTGCACGAAACGATGCAGCTTCTGAACATTCCAACCGCGGTGACCTGGGTCGCAAGCGACTTGGTCTCGAGCGATGATCCGCTTTTCGCCGGCCGTCCAGGCTCGCTGGCCGCTCGCGGCGCAAACTTCGCCATTCAGAACTGCGACTTTCTGCTCATTGTCGGCGCTCGCATGGACAATCCGCTCACCGGATTCGCTCCCAAGAACCTGGCGCGTGAAGCCTGGAAGGCGATGGTCGACGTCGATGCCGCCGAGATCGGCAAGCTCGACGGCACATTAAACAGCACGCTGCACATCGATGCGCGAGAGTTTTTCCGCGAGTTGCTGGCGCAGAAATCTCTCGTGCAGCCGCGCGATCAGTCCTCCTGGAGAGCGCGCGTATCGAACTGGCAAGAGCGCTATCCGCTGATCACCGCCGAGCATCGCAAACCCGAAGGCTTGGTCAGCATCTTCCACCTCGCCGAAGTATTAAGTCAGGAAGTTACGCCTGACGATTGCGTCGTTTCGGGCAGCTCAGGCAGCGGTATCGAAATCTTCATCTTCAGTTATCCAACTCGGGCAGGGCAGCGCGTCTACCACACTGCTGGCCTTGGCTCCATGGGTTTTGGTCTGCCCGCCAGTATCGCGGTGAGCCTCGCAAAAGACGGACGGCGCACCATCTGTGTCGATGGCGACGGCGGATTTCAGTTCAACATTCAGGAACTCGAGACGGTCGCTCGGCTGAATCTCCCCCTCAAGTTTTTCGTTTTAAACAACGACGGCTACGCTTCCATTCGCGCCTCGCAGACCGCTTGGTTCGGCCGCGCCTCAATCGGTGGCGATGCAACTACGGGCCTCACCGTGCCTGATTTGTCCAAGATCGCAGCGTCGTACAACCTCGCTTCGTATGTCATCAAAGACCAGTCGAACCTGCGCGAGGACGTCCGCAAAGTTCTCGACATGCCCGGCCCGGTTGTAATCGACGTGCACGTTATCAGAGAAGAGGTGCGCGGCCCGCGGTTGCAGTCCATGCAATTGCCTGACGGCCGCATCGTGTCTAAGCCTCTCGAAGATCTTTGGCCCTATCTGCCGCGCGAGGAGTTCCGCGAAAACATGATCATTGAACCGCTCCCGGAAGAAGCCTGATCTGCCTCTCAAAGTTCTCATCACCGGCGGCTCTGGATTTATTGGCAGGAACCTTGCCGAGATGCTCGCGCCGAAATACGACGTTAGCGCGCCGGGGCGAGCCGAACTCAATCTCACCGACGACCGCGCTGTCCGCGACTATTTAACCCGACATCGTTTTGATGCCGTCTTGCATTCCGCAACCGGCCGCTCTAACCGCAAAACGTCTACGCCAGATTTGTTCAAAACCAATTGCAGGATGTTTTTCAACTTCGCGCGCAATCGCCACCTGTACGGCCGCCTGCTCCACTTCGGCTCCGGTGCAGAATTCGGCGTACGTGTCCCGCGCATGCCGGAATCGTTCTTCGACACCCACGTCCCAACCGACGACTACGCATTCGCCAAATACATTGCCGCGCAGTATACCGAGTGCGCGCAGACCAATATCTACAATCTCAGACTATTTGGCGTCTTCGGCAAATACGAAGCCTGGGACGTGCGACTGGTCTCGAACGCTATCTGCCGTGCGCTCTTCAACCTGCCGATCAACCTGCGCCAGAACGTCCGTTTCGATTACCTGTACATCGATGACTTGGCCGAACTTACGTCGTGGTTCATCGAGCACGAACTCAGGCACAGAACCTACAACGTTTGCACCGGGCAGACCAGCGACATTCTTTCGTTAGCGCGCATGGTCGCAGAAATTTCGGGTAAGAGCGCGGTGATCGAGGTCGCGCAGGAAGGCTGGGGCGCGGAGTACAGTGGCGACAACGCCCGTTTGTTAGGCGAAATCGGCGGCTTCCAATTCTGCAATTTGAAAAGCGCGATCAGCGAGCTCTACGCCTGGTACAAAGCGCATCGAGCTGAGATCGATCCGGCTGCTTTTCGCTTTGACGGATAGGATCCCCGGTTTTGACCACGTCAAGTTCGAGGCGCATCAGCCCGCAATCGCGCATATCCCGGCTGCTGATTGCCCGAGGCTCAACCATCCCCGGGCTCTCCGGCTACTCTTGCGGGAAAGAGAGATTGTTGTTGTAACCGCTTCCGTCATCCTGAAACAGGTCGGACGGCTTCAGCGGCTCTGAACCAATCGTTACCTTCGGCGAAGTTTCTTCTGCCTCCACTTTTTGGCGATGCATCAAGTCTTTTAGAAGTGGCTGAGTAATAGGTCCCGGCCGATTTTCGTTGCGCTTCATGCCGGGACAGTAGCATGCGCGCTTAAATGTTTGCTGCGCTTCGCGCCTGTCTCGCAAAATACTTCGCTCGGCAAGTAACTGCGACGAAAGGAAGTTCGCCTCTGTATGTCACAATGAACAGATTTCTCGGGAGGTTTGTGACTGGACGATTCGTGTGCTGTAACGCTTTCTGCGGATTCGCACTGTTAGTTGCCGGTTCACTGGCGACTTTGAAGGCTGAAGTTCCCTCCGCCGTTGCGATCCAAAATGCTCATATCGTGACGGTCAGCAGTGAGGATCTTCCGCGCGGCACCGTGGTGCTGCGTAATGGCATGGTCCAGGATGTGGGCGTAAACGTCACGATTCCGTCAGACGCGTGGATCATCGACGGATCTGGTCTTACTGTTTACCCGGGCTTCATCGACGGCTTGAGCACGTGGGGCATTCCTCCAGCAGCGCCTACTACAACCGGTAATCGTGCAACCGCTCCGGCTCCCGCTACTCCTGCGACTCCACCAATAGCTGTTACGCCCGTTCATGGGCCGGAAGATCGGCCTCAGAATTATTCTTTTGAGCGCGCAGCAGACCTGGTGAGCCCGAGCGACAGCCGCCTGGAAGCGGTTCGCGCGGCCGGCTTCAGCACTGCGGCAACCTTCCCGAATCGCGGGATTGTTGAAGGTCTTGGCGCGATGATCGACCTGGCCGGAAATCGCGGACGCGACATGGTGGTAGCGCAACCGATAGGGCAACAGATTATGTTTCGAACCGGCGGCGGGGGCATGGGCCGAGCTTTTCCTGCCTCGCTTATGGGCAACTTCGCGTATGTCCGGCAGCTCTATTTGGATTTGGATCAGTACAAGAAAGCCAAGCAGATCTATGCCGAACACGCCGCCGGGAACAAGCGTCCGGAGTACGATCACACGCTCGAGGGCCTTAGCGAATCACCGCGTGTTTTGCTTCCTGCAGAAGAGGCGCAGCAGATCGACCGTATCCTCCGCTTCGCGCCCGAACTGAAGACGCCGGTTGTCGTCTATGGCTTGCATGAGGGTTATCGCTGCGTTGATCGATTGAAGCAGGCCAACGTCCCGGTTCTGATCAGTCTGAAATGGCCCGAGAAGCCCAAGGATGCCGACCCCACTGATGTGCAGAATTACCGCAATCTGGAGATGCAGGAACAAGCGCCGGCTGTTCCGCTCATGCTTGCCAAAGCTGGTGTGAAGTTCGCGTTTTACTCTGACGGCGTCGACAGCGCGCCGGACTTGAAGAAAGCTCTAAAGAAAGCGCTTGATGCAGGTCTCTCACGCCGCGATTTGATACGTGCTCTGACGCTCAGCCCCGCTGAGATCTACGGGCTGGCCGACCGCTTGGGCAGCATCGAAAAGGGCAAGATCGCAAATCTCGTAGTCACGCGCGGCGAAGCCTTCGACGACAAAACGACCGTCGAGTATGTCTTCGTCGACGGGCAGGAGTTCAAGCCTTCCAAAGATCTTCAGCAAGGGCCAAAGAAGGGCGGGGAGGACACGAATAATCCGAAGCCGGCCGGCTCTTCCGATTACGAATTGTTGAGCGGGGGTGTTCAATGAGACGTTTTCTTCTGGGTGCGCTTGCCTGCTCAGCTTTTCTTGCCGCACAGAGCCCGACCACGCTGATTCGAAACGCAACGGTGTTGACGATCACGAAAGGCACTATGCAGAACGCTGACGTGCTGATTGAGAATGGCAAGATCGCTGCGGTTGGCAAAAACGTGAGCGCCCCTGCTCAGGCTGTTGTGGTGGATGCCAGCGGCAAGTTTCTGATGCCCGGGATCATCGATTGCCATTCGCACACCGCCATCGAGGGTGGCGTCAATGAGGGCACCGTGTCTGACTCCTCGATGGTAAACATCAAAGACGTCATTGATCCGTACGACATTAACATCTATCGTGGATTGGCGGGGGGACTAACAGTTTCGAACGTGTTGCACGGCAGCACAAACGCGATCGGCGGGCAGACTGTCGTGATCAAACTCCGCTGGGGCAAAAGCGCACCGGAGATGCTCTTCGAAGACGCTAAACCGGGAATCAAGTTTGCTCTTGGTGAGAATCCCAAGCGCGGCGGCTATCCATCGCAGAACTTCTTCTCGCAAGGCGCAGAGCCCGAACGCCGTTATCCGGGAACGCGTATGGGAGTGGAAGAGGTAATCCGTGAGAGCTTTGCCGAAGCCAAGAATTATCAGGCCGAGTGGAAAGAATATGGAGAACGCACATCGCGCGGTGAGCATCCGATCCCTCCTCGCAAAGATCTGCGTCTGGACCCGCTAGTCGAAGTGCTGGAAGCCAAGCGCTATGTGCACGCACACTGCTACCGTTCCGACGAGATCCTGATGCTGATCCGCGTCGCTGACGAAATGGGCTTCAAAATTCGCACGTTCCAACACGTACTGGAGGGCTACAAGGTGGCTGACGAAATCGCGAAGCACGGGGCCGGCGCTTCCACTTTTAGCGACTGGTGGGCTTACAAGATAGAAGCCTACGACGCAACGCCTTACAATGCTGCCATCATGACGCGCAAAGGGGTGGTGGTTTCGCTCAACTCCGACTCCGATGAATTGCAGCGCCATCTGAATCTCGAGGCTGCTAAGACCATGCGCTACGGCGGACTGAATGAAACCGAAGCGCTTTCGATGGTCACGATTAACCCGGCTCGGCAGCTCGGCATCGACGACAAAGTAGGATCGATCGAGGTCGGAAAATCTGCCGATCTGGCACTCTTTGACCGTGATCCCCTAGACAACTACTCGAAGGCTATGAGGGTCTGGATTGACGGCCACCAATACTTCGACCGCGAGAAGGATTTAGAGACTCGGCCCGAATTTCAGAAGAAGAAAAAAGCTCTTGAAGACAAGCTGAATGCGGCCCAGAAAGCAAGCGGCGAAAAGTCCGGCGCTCCGCGCACGGGTGCTTCCCCGACGCGCACAGCATCCTTTAAAGGAGGCAAGTAATGCGGCTCGGATGCGTCACGATGATGCTTCTCTTCCTGGTAACGCCGTTATTCCTGTTGCGTTCCGCAGAAAACAGTTCACTACTGATCCGCGACGTAACGGTGCACCCGGTTACCTCAGCTGTGATCGAACATGGCTCGGTGTTGGTGGTCGACGGAAAGATCGCCGATGTCGGGCCGAAGGTAAGCGCCTCGGCCGGTGCGCGCGTGATCGATGGGCACGGACTGCATCTCTATCCGGGGTTGATCAACGCAGCCACAAATGTCGGGCTCTCGGAGATCTCGTCCATGCGGGATACCGTCGACCTGGATGAGATCGGTCTCTTTAATCCGGAGCTGCGCGCCGAAGTGGCATTCAATCCGTCGAGTGAGCACATCGACGTAACGCGTGCTTCGGGCATCACCACAGTCGTCAGTCTGCCGGGCGCAGGACGAGGATTCGGCCGCAGCGCCAACGTAATAACTGGCCAGGGTGCCTTGATGCATCTGGAAGGCTGGACCTGGGAACAGATGGCGGTGCGTCCCAGCGCAGTGATGGACCTGCTATTCCCTCAAGTTCAAATGGTTCCGGCGCGCTATGCCGCTTTCCTGGGCGCACAGTCACGCACCTATCAGGATGAGGAAAAGGAATACCAAAAACGTCTGGCCGAAATGAGCCGCTTCTTTGAAGACGCTCGCCGTTATCAGAAGGCCAAGGCCGCAGCTGGGCCGGACTTTCGCACTGACATCAAACTCGAGGCAATGCTCCCGGTTATAGACGGCAAACAGCCGGTGTTCGTACGTGCGGAACGAGAAAAGACAATCAAAGATGCGGTCGCGTTCTCGGATAAGGAAAAAGTGAAAATCATCGTCGCCGATCCACGCGAAATTGGCGCTACCGGACCGCTTCTGAAATCGCACGGCATCCCGGTCGTGCTGGGCAAAACTTTGGCGCTCCCGCAGCACGACGATGATCCGTACGACTCCGCCTACTCACTCCCTGGCGAGTTCTATCGCGCCGGCGTGAAGATTTGTTTCGGTACCTTTGACGTCGAATTTGCGCGCAACGTGCCGTTCGAAGCGGCCCAGGCTGCTGCGTTCGGACTTCCAGAAGAGGAAGCCCTGAAGGGCGTTACCATTAACAGCGCTGAAATTCTCGGTGCCGGTAAACAGATCGGATCCATCGAGAAGGGCAAGCTTGCCGACCTGATTCTCACCGACGGTGACCCGCTGCAATCGCGTACCAATATTAAACAAATGTTCATCCAAGGCGAGGAAGTGAGCCTTGACTCCCGACACACCCGCGAGTACGAAAAGTGGATGAAACGCCCATGACTTTCGCTCCGCTTCTATTTCCTGTAAGCTAGATTTTTCGCTAACTTCGAACAGGTAAGACCACATTCAAGGTATGAGCAATCTGTCCGTGCGGTCAAGGTGTGCCCTGGATACGGTCGCCCGGATTCTCAGCTTCGTCCTCCTTTGTTCGCCGTTGCCAGCGCTCCCTGCGGTACAGGCGCCAAGTGTTGAGCGGCCGAAACTTGAACTTCGTCTTCAGACCCACCTGACGAGCTATGCGTCGCCTCGCGGCACAACTTTCCGCTGCGTCGTAATTCGTCCCTTTGAGTTCAACGGCCGCGTGCTCATTCCTTCTGGAAGCATTGTCAACGGGACGGTTCGTCGCCAAAAGCCAGTGGGACTCGGGCTGTACCGGGAGCGCGCGGGCTTAGAGCTCAGCTTCGATTCGTATCAGACTCCAGACGGACGCAGAGAACCCTTGCTTGCCCGTTTAGCTTCTATCGACAATGCTCGGGAAGAAGTGACGCCGACCGGCAAAATCAAAGGTGTTCTAGCGGCAAACCACCCCGGTAATCTCACGAACGGCTTCTGGTTTCGCCCTTCCTCGAATCTGATATTTCGGTCTCTGCTCGGGCTGACGGGCGCAAGCAATAAGATCTGGCTGAAATTCTCGATGGGCCCGATTGGTGTGGGCGCACTCTTCGCCGCGCGCTGTGTTATCTTCGCCTTTCCTGAACCTGAGATTCACCTCCCGCCCGGTACCGATCTCAAGCTGACCATAAGCTCTACTCCGGGCGATGGTGGAACCGAGCTTCCGCCACCTCTCGCCGCATCCGCGGACCTGACCGACTGGATACAACCCAAACTGGATCACGTCTTCTTTAGCAATGGTCAGCCCGCGCCCGACCTGATGAATACAGTCATCGTGGGTTCTCGCGAGCAGTTGCTAGCTAAATTCGCGGTTGCTGGATGGTCGCTCGCCGATGGCAAAAGCCTGGGAACATCCTCGCGCGTTTACCGGGCCTTCAGCTCGATGCGCGAATACCCGAGCGCTCCTGTTTCCAGAATCTATTACCGCGGCTCTGTACCCGACTTGGTTTTTGAGAAATCACTGAACACCGTCACCCAGCGGCATCACATTCGGCTGTGGAAAGCCGGAACGTTTGAAGGCGATGACGTTTGGCTCGGCGCGGCCACTCACGACACAGGTATTCGCTTCCGGATGAGTTCGGTGTCGTTTACTCACCGTATAGAGTCCGACGTCGATGTTGAACGAGACAAAGTTGCTACCGATCTGATCTTTTCGGGCTGCTCCTCGGCGCCTCGATATTTCAAACCAGACGCCGACTCGGCCGCCGTTCAAAGTTCCCGTATCACATCCGATGGGCGCGTCGACGTTCTCACCTTGCAGTCATGCTCAGCTGCTGCGGCAGGTGAAAACCCGGCGCCTGCTCTCCCCGGCAACCACGTCACGCGCCTGAGCCGTAGATTCATTCTCGAGGCGCGGAACTATCTTTTTAGAGATAACTCATACTACTGGGCTTACCGACTAATACGTTCGAGGCGCGGGACCAATCCCAACGCCTGACCTCTTTTCTACTCAGTTATTATGGGCTCTGCGGTTTATTTAGCGGAGTAACAAAACTTCTGCTCGCTCACCACTAGGCCATCTTTCATGGCGTCCAGTCAACCGGTTCTCCCGCAGCAGCAATATGATCTGGCCACCTGCGACCAGGAGCCCATTCAGATACCGGGCGCCATCCAGCCGCACGGAGTGCTGCTGATTCTTTCCGAGCCCGACCTTACTGTGCTGGCGGCCAGCGCGAACACTCTGGAATATCTCGGCATCACTTCCGATCACGTAGTTGGCAGCCGCGTAGCAGCCTTGTTTGATCACTCGCATCCCGGCAGCATGGAAGAGAGTCTCCGCCAGGCTGATCTAGGCGAACGTCCGCTTTACCTTCAGACGGTGCAAGCAAAGCACCCCACTCGCAGATTCAATCTGACTGCTTATCGATCCAGCAGAACACTTGTCGTCGAACTGGAGCCGACCTGGTCGCCCTCGGGAGCCTCCTTTCACCAGCTCTATCCTCTGATAAGCCATTTCGTCGAGAACCTTCGCTCCGCTCCTTCGGTAGAAGCGATTGCGCGACTTGCTGCCGACGAGGTGAGGCGGCTCACAAGTTTTGGACGCGTTTTGGTGTACAGGTTCGATCCCGATTGGAATGGCCGGGTTATTGCTGAATCCAGGCAAGACGACTATGCTTCCTATCTGGAGCTTTGGTTTCCCGCTTCTGATATACCGCAGCAGGCACGCCGCCTTTACCAATTGAACCGCCTGCGCCTCATCGCTGACGCTTCTTACGTTCCGGTGCCGCTCCACCCGCCGCTGAATCCCTTCACAAGGGAGCCGATCGACCTCAGCTTCGCGGCTCTGCGCAGCGTCTCGCCGATTCACCTCGAATATCTCAGGAATATGGGCGTCCGCTCATCGATGTCGATGTCTCTCTTGACCAACGAAGGCAAGCTGTGGGGCCTGATCGCCTGCCACCATCGAACGCCCAAACTGATTCCGCTTGAGTTGCGAACCGCTTGCGATCTCCTGGCCCAAAGCGTCTCCGCGCACCTTGAGTTCGCCGAACGGCAGGACGTCTACCAGCAGCGAATTAGTCTCACTTCCATTGCGGCACGCCTGCTCGGCTTTCTGGCTGAGGAGGACGAGTTTTTAGCCGCGTTCGTCAATCACCCGAACGAGGTTTTGGAGCTCGGATGCGCAACAGGTGCGGCCGTTTTGTATGGTGACGTTTGTGCTCGCTTGGGAAGCTGTCCTCCTGAGCCCGAAATCCGGAGCCTCGCTGCCTGGCTTGTCGCAACCGGTCGGAAAGAGCTTTTCCATACCGACGCCCTGCCCTCGGCCATTCCGGATGGCGAACGTTATCGTGAGTGGGCGAGCGGGATGCTTGCCATCTCCATCTCTTCCATTCATCCGAATTACATCATTTGGTTCCGCCCTGAAGTGATTCAGACGGTCAACTGGAGTGGCGACCCTCGGAAGCGCGTGGAGAGTGCCGAAGATAACGCGGAGCGTCTTCATCCGCGCAAGTCATTCGAAGTCTGGAAAGAAATTGTGCGGGGAAGATCGGTTCCGTGGTCGCAGGGCGAGATTGAGACCATCTCGGAGCTGCGCAACGCGCTTATCGGAGTGGTTTTAAAAAAAGCAGAAGAGCTCGCCGCTATTAACGCTGAGTTACAGCGCTCCAACAAGGAACTCGAGGCGTTTACTTCTTCGGTTTCGCACGATCTGCGGGTTCCATTTCGCCACATTCTTGGCTTCTCGGAGCTGCTGAAAACTTCTTCGGCGGGGAAACTCTCCCCGAAAGAGCGCCATTACATTGACGTGCTGATCGACTCCGCCAACTTTGCCGGAACGGTAATCGACAATCTTCTCGCCTTTTCGCAATTGGAACGAGCCAAGCTAAAGTTTTCCCTGGTGGATATGAACGAACTGGTAGCCGGCGTTCAAAATGATCTCGGGCCTGAGATAAAGGATCGGGTTGTGCATTGGAACGTCGCCGGTCTTCCCGCGGTGGAAGGCGACAGCGTCCTCCTGAGACTGGTATGGCAAAACCTGATCCAGAACGCTGTCAAATTTACTCGCCATCGCGATCGAACCATCATCGATGTTGGAGCGACGGTCGAGGGAGCTGAATTTGTGTTCTCGGTTCGGGATAATGGAGTGGGCTTCAATCCGACATACAGCAACAAATTGTTTGGCGTATTTCAGCGCCTGCATCGAAAGGACGAGTTTGCAGGGAACGGGATCGGCTTGGCAAACGTAAGACGCATTGTTGCACGGCATGGCGGCCGGACATGGGCCGTGGGGGAAGTGAATGCAGGCGCCACATTTTTCTTTTCGTTACCTGCAGCGCGCTGAGAATGTTAGGAACGACTGAAGCTGTGCAAACCCTGCCTACCACCCAGACAGAGAGCGCACCAGTGCGCATCCTGATGGTGGAAGACGACCCACTCGATGCTGAGCTGGCCATCGCCTCACTGCAATCAGCCGGCGTCATACACGAGTCCGTGCGGGTCGATACGCGTGAGGAATTTGTCCACCAGATGAAGCAAGGTTGCCCTGACGTGATCCTTTCGGATTACTCGCTTCCCACCTTCGACGGACAGGCTGCGCTTGTGCTGGCTCAGAATCTCTGTCCCGATGTCCCGTTCTTGTTTTTATCTGGCGCGATCGGCGAAGAGGTAGCGATAGACAGCCTCAAGCGCGGCGCGACTGACTACATCTTGAAGCATCGACTCGACCGCCTGCCGCTGGCTGTAACGCGGGCTCTTACTGAGGCGAGACAGCGTATCGAACGCAAACTGGCTCAGGAAGAATTGACCCGCAAAGCCCGCGAGCTGACCGTACTGAACGGCGACCTTCAGCAATTCGCGTACGCTGCCAGCCATGATCTGCAGGAACCGCTTCGAACCATTTCCATTTTTTCCAAGCTGCTTGCCAAGCGCTACGGCGGGGCGCTTGATAGCCAAGCCGACGAGTACCTCGGATTCATCCAATCTGCTGCCGCCCATATGAGCGCACTCCTCGAAGACTTGTTGATTTATGCCCGCGTACCGGCCGATCAGCGCGACTCGGGCATGGTGGATCTCAACCGGGTAATTGACGACACGCTGTTTCTCTTTCAGGGGGCGGTTGAGGAAAGCAAGGCAGTGATTAAGCGCGAAACGCTGCCGTCAGTGCGCGGCAACGGAGGGCAGCTCGCGCTGGTTTTTCAAAACCTGATTAGCAACGCCTTGAAGTACCGCGGCGTTGACGCTCCGCGTATAGAGATCGCGGCCGAAAGAACGCCCGGAAACTGGGTGATTAGCGTGAAAGACAATGGGATCGGCTTCGACCAGCACTACTCAGATCAGGTCTTCGGCTTGTTCAAACGTTTGAACAATCGCGATTTCCCCGGAACCGGGTTAGGCCTAGCAATTTGCAAGCGCATCGTCGAGGCGGCGCAAGGCCAGATATGGGCTGAGTCTCAGCCCAACTGCGGTTCGACGTTTTTCGTCAGCTTACCGGCTTCAGAGGAGCTTGCATCGAGCACGAACATCGATCTTTCTCCGCAGCGCGGCCTTTCCTAGTCCTTAGTAGAGCCGCTCTTTTCCCCTGTGCAATTGTTGTTTAGCCCGATTTGGGTGTAGCTTGTGCTCAAATCGTATAAACATAAGGTGTAATCTTCGATTGGGATGGCCACAATGCCGAGCACATTGCTCGGCATGACGGCACGCCTGACGAAGTGGAGGAAGTCTTGACCGGCGACCACGCTGTTGCAGCGACAAAGAGGGTTAACGGAGAGCGCCGTTGGGTGGCCTACGGGATGACAGAGGCGGAGCGCCATCTTACGGTGTTCTTCACCAAACGAGAAGGGCGCTGCCGCCCAATTACCGCCTACGATTCGACAGCCGAAACAAGGAGCAAATATGCAGCGAAGTACCGGTAAAAAAGCGGCAAAGCGAGTCGTGCCGCGTGCGTTTAAGAATGAATCTGAAGAGGCCGCTTGGTACGCCAGTCCGGAGGGACGAAAATACGCCGATCAGGTTTTCGATCAGGGCTTGGCGAACGGGACCTTGAAGCGAGTGAAGGGAGGAACCATAAGTCGCAGCGACCCGGCTGTTCTCGCACAGCTGAAGGCCGGCTTAAAAGCCAGGCGGACTCAAGCCATCTCGCTACGCCTTCCAATGTCCGATATCGAGGCTGCGAAGTCGATCGGCGCGGAAGCCGGGATCGGTTACCAGACTGTACTGAAAGAAATCATTCATCAGGGTGTGTCGACCTTTGCACTAGGAACACTTAGTCAAAAACGCGCAACGAGGCGCAGTGAAAACGAAGCGAGCTAACGTGTACCTATGCATACGTCTGAGCCGCGGCCGGACGCAGCTCTTAAAACGCACTCTTTCTTTCGCGCGCACCACACGAACGGCGCACCACCAGATCGCCATCCAGCAGCAAGTCTCGCGACGCCGACGATGGACTCTGCATCCGTTCCAGCATGATCATTAGGGCCGCTTCTCCGATCTCGCGGCACGGTTGTCTGACGGTCGTGAGCGGCACTGGTAGAAGACTGGCGTAGTTTGAGTCGTCAATCCCAACAATGCGCACATCCTCAGGGATGCGCATGCCCGCACCCAGCAGACTGTGCATGAGCTGCCCCGCCACGCGGTCGTTTACGCATACCCAGCCCTCCATCTCACGCTGCTCCCAATGCCCATCTTCCGTTCCCAAATCCTGCGCCGCGTTTTCCATAGGAGGCAGGCTGTGCTCCAGCAGAGCCGCCTCATATCCTGCTCTCCTCGCGGCCACCGTTGACGGAGCGCCATGATAGCCCAGAAAGCCGATTCTTTTCGCGCCCAGGCCAATGAGATGACTTGTTGCCAGATACCCGGCATGCCGGTTGTTTAACCCGACCAGGTCATGCCTGCGCCGTTCAGAGCCGCTGGCCGGTCTGCGGTCCAGTATTACGGTGGGTATGCCGGCGTTGTCCAGCGCTCCGAGTACCGCGCGATTGGTTCTATTAGCTTCGCGTTCAAACTCCAGCGGCGCAAAAAATACGCCGGAGACATTGCGCGCGATGTATTGCCGCGTAAGTTCCCGCGCCTGCTGCTCCTTATCATTGCGGTCCGCATTGGCATGTCCCCACAAGAGGGCATGATCGCTCGCCGCTCCGGCGTGGGCAATGCCGTTGCAGATTGGCTCGAAAATCTCCGTCTCGCCTAAGTCGGGAATCACCAGCCCAAACATGAGTGAACGTGCCGGAGGAGCGTTGTTCTCGCGCACAAATGTTCCCGAGCCGGCCACCCGATCTACCAGGCCCAGCTGTTTCAATTCGCGCAGGGCTCGGCCGACCGTTATGCGAGAGGTGCCAAATTGCTTTACTAGGGCGGCTTCGCTCGGCAGCTTTTCGCCGGTTCTAAATCGCCCGGATCGAATGCTCTCCGATAGGGTGTCAGAAATCAGTTGGTATTTGGGCTTGAGAGCCTCGGACGAGGAAGACCCCATAAGTTGATATTACAGCTTCTGCGCTACACGAGCAACCTGTTATACTTGGTCGACATCCTATCAAGTGAAAGGATGACAGCAGTTACCCTCCTCCCCGTCGGCAGGAACCCTGTCAGCACCATCTGCACCGTTATGTGCAAAGCCAAATTTTGAAAGGAATTCTATGATGATGCGAAACATTCCATTCCCCTTCCTGATGGAGGACACACTTGAATCGGTCACCGAAAAGGCGCAACGGCTCCGAGCTGCCGATAAATTCAAAGCCAAAGCGGTTCGAATACCTCGTCAGGAGATTGCGCGTAACTGGAATGCCATTGAGGACCACAAATGGTTTCTGGGCGAACGCTTGGGCCGAAATGTTGGAACAGCCGTAGCGGCTCAGGACTACTTCTCCAATATCGCCGCCATTGCGCGACCGAAAATGGATCTTCGTTCCCGCCTGGCAGCCACCTTCGAAAGGATTATCGAATCGGAAGGCCTCCAGGCATTCAGTAATGTCCAACGTGTTATGCGTGGTGTGCCGAACTGGCCCGAGTTTGACCTGCCCAGCACACCGCTGTGGTTGAATCAAAACGAGGTTAAAAGCGTTCGGCTTCCGGCAGATCTGATCGATGCGCAAGCGAGCCGAGTTGAAGAGCACAAGTGGTTCTTGAGTGAGCGCCTGGGGAGAGACGTGGGCACCAGCGTCGCCGCCCTTGATTTCTTCGAGAATATTGGGCCATCTCTCAAGCGAGCTTCCTGGACCTCGCGACTGAAGCGTACGCTCGACCGCATGATGGAAGCGAGCGGTCCAAACTCGATCGCGAATCTGGAACGCGCACTGCGAGCCCGGTATTAACCTTAGGAACAACTCGGCGATTCCCTCGAAACCGCTGAGTCTCAGCACCACGCAAAAGTGGTGTACAATGAAGCTGCGTGATTTTATGGTCTCTACCATCACTCGCGGCCTAACGACCAGCGAAGCCCCGTTCATCGAAGAAGCGCGTTCTGAGGGGCAACTCTACATTCATCAGCCTTACGAGTTGTATTCCGAAGAGAATCACGCCACTTGGAACGCGCTCTACTCACGTATCCGTTCGCGTTGGGAGCGCTATGGCAATCCACATTTCCTTCGCGGTATTTCGTCGCTCTGCCTTGACCCGCAACGGGTGCCGCGCCTCGACGATGTCAATCGATTTTTGAATCCGCTTACCGGTTTTCGCGCCAAGCCCGTAAGCGGTTACGTGCCCAGCTTTGTGTTCTTCGATTGCCTGCGGAGTCGCGAATTTCCGACCACCATTACGATCCGGCGTGGCGATGTTTTAGATTACCTCCCCGAGCCCGATATTTTTCACGACATTGCCGGCCATGTGCCTATGCACACGGATCGCGTTTTTGCCGAGACGCTGGTTCGGTTGGGTGAATGTGCACATACCGCCGCCGATTTGGTAGCTGGAATTCGTGACGAATCCGACCGGCTGCACCGTCTGGAGAGCATCATTCGCGCGATGGCGCGCTTCTTTTGGTTCACCATCGAGTTCGGTTTGATGCGCTCGAGCGACGGCGTCAAGGTTTACGGCAGCGGGCTGCTGAGTTCGTATGGAGAGATCGCGCACGCGATCGAGTCTGATCGCGTGCAGCGCTACCCGATTCAACTGGAGTGGGTGATCAATCAATCTTTCGAAATCGACCGCTACCAACCGCTGCTGTTCATTGTGGATTCATTCGACCACCTGTTCAGCCTAGTCGATGAACTCGAACGCTGGATGCGCGCGGGCAAATTGGACAATACCGCGCTGGGCGAACCGGAAGTCAACGAGCAGGACCTGAGAAGCTTTTTGCAAGCGAGCGCGATTTAGTAATCTGGAAGAACCTGCTTCTCGGGCCGCTCAGCACGATGCTCAACGGATGACAAGAGGCGAGGCGCGAACGCTGGACTAACCTAAATCGTTTGAGCTTCATTCATCAGCCGCACCTTTGGGTATGAAATTGCCGGTTCGCCTCGTTTGCCTCTTGTGTCTCAGTTTGCTGGTCTTTGCTGGGGATGATGGGCAGAGCAACAATATCCTTCCGCAGCCGAAGGTAGAGGAAGGTGTGCGCTGGGGCCCGTTGTGGAACGAATCGCTATTTTTTCTGGGCGTTGAACACGCTTATCGCTTTTCCTCCGAATCGTTCACGCGCGATCGTCTGAAGGGCAGATTTTTTGCCGATTGGGGCTCATCGATCGGTAATCTGCATGGCTGGGGCGACGGCGACCCGTTCGTCATCAACTACGTTGGACATCCGATGCAAGGTGCGGTAACCGGCTTTCTTTTTGTCCATAACGATCCCAGATATCAAAAGACCGAATTTGGCAAAAACCGGGCTTATTGGAAAAGCCGCCTGCGCGCGACAGCCTACTCATTTGCCTACAGTGAATTCTTCGAGATCGGCGCTCTGAGCGAAGCTTCGCTCGGGAATGCTCAACAGTATTTTCCGCAACAAGGGCTTGTCGATCACGCCATCACGCCCGTAGTCGGCTTCGTGTGGATGATCGGAGAGGACTGGATTGATAGAACCCTGATCCGCAAGTTCGAGACGCAAACCAGCAATCCCTATCTAAAGCTCCTGGTGCGGGGCGGTTTAAATCCCTCGCGGGCGATGGCGAATGCCATGGCGATTCGAGTTCCATGGGACAGGGATACGCGGCCTGGCGTATTCGGCAATCGCCGGGAAGCGCTGCTTGCCAAGAGCAACGCGTCACCAAGCGGCATGGGTGATCCGCCGCCGCTCCCTATACGGAGCGAAACAAGGCAACCGAGGCTCGGCAATGTCTACAGCGGACCCGTGCCCCGCTTCGATTTGGCAACCACCTACGCCTATGTGCAATTAGCTGCCGGGAAGGCCGGAACCCTCGGCTGCCAGGGAGGTGGCGCGACGGCCGCTTACAACTTTAATTCGTGGTTCGCCGTGATGGCCGATGTCGGAGGCTGCAAGATGATGTCGCCCGGGCTCAACATCACCGGCGATTCGACGACCTATACGTTAGGGCCGCGCCTCACATTTCGGACTCAAACGCGCTGGACGCCATTTCTGACATTTCTCGTGGGAGGCGATAAACTGACGACCGAAACCATGTTCCCGGATCGCAAGCCGCCGAATCTGGGGCGTGTCGGAGTTGGCGAGAGCGCTGTCCTGCATGCCAAATACACGGAAGAGAATCAGACAAACGCGTTGGCCATCCAGTTCGGCGGCGGATTGGACTACCAATGCAATCGCGTCTTCGCGTTGAGGCTAGTCGATGTCCAGGATATTCATACCTGGGCGCGAGAGCTCAATGACCGCCACTATCCGAATAACATCCGAGTCTCCACTGGAGTGACGCTGCACTTCGGCAACTGGTAGGTGCCAAGCGATGTGAGTCGGACGTCGGTCCGGCACACGCCTTTGACTTGCGAATGCTGCCGGCAAGCTCACCGCAGCCAAGCGAATATCGATGGTCAGCTGTGGGCGCGAAACCTATCCGATTGCGCTCGTTTGGCAACTTTGGGTCAGATTGAGGCCGCGTCCGCCTGCAACCATCAGAGCGGCACCCTTGACGATGTTTTTCGCCAGCTTTCGTTTCTAGACCGCGAAGTAAAAAGAACTGCGGGGCTCATCGACGGGTGCGTTCCTAAGGTTCGGCGTTAGCGTACGAGACCGTTAAGCACTCGCACGTTATAAGTCATGGCTTTGTCAGCCTGGTTGTTAAACACGACCGTGCTACTTATGGCCTGCCTCGAAGCCAGCGACGCTCCGTTTGCGATTAGCAGGTAGGGACTTAGTGGCGCCTGGCAGGCGGTGCTGCCGGCCGCGTTGGCGAGAGTAACTCCGGGCTGCAATGCATCGATAACAAGTGAGATTGGTCCCTCAATCTTTCCGCCGTTGTTTGTGATGGAAACGGTTTGAACAAATTGGCCGGTAACGGGATTGCGCCGGATTCCTGAGCGCGTGATTCTCACCTGTGCTGTGACGTCAGTCGACGAGTAGTTGGCACAGATCTGGTCGAGAGCAGCTTTTATGTCGATCTTCCCGTACCCCCAATTGGGATTGGGAACGGTGCCGGTAAATGAATCGCGCACGGCACTGTCATGAAGAATGGTCCTGACTTGTTCAGAATCCAAGTCGGGCTTCATTTGGAGCATGAGAGCTGCAGCGCCGACCGTAATGGGGGAAGCTCCGCTTGTGGCACCCTGCCGTGAGTAAAAGCCGGCGCCATCCTGCACCAGATTTCCTCGGAAGACCGACCAGTAAGAGGTGGTTCCGATAGCCGCAAACAGGTTCTCGCCCGGAGTTGTCACATCGAGAGCGAGCCGCCCGTCACGCGTGGGACCGCCGGAGGAGTTTTCCCAAAGTGCGCCGGGAACGTCGGTTGGAATGGATTCCGGCTTGTCATCGATGTCGACCCAACTGTTCCGGGACACATATGCGCCCGTGTCGATAGCCGATCTTGTAGAAGCATAATCCGTGATGCGCCCAGGCACCAAG
Source organism: Amazona versicolor (assembly GCA_034782995.1). Taxonomy (NCBI): domain Eukaryota; kingdom Metazoa; phylum Chordata; class Aves; order Psittaciformes; family Psittacidae; genus Amazona; species Amazona versicolor. The sequence continues at coordinate 34,510 of JAVHMZ010505638.1, forward strand.
TGGTCGGAGAACGTGAGCTTGTCATCGAAGTCGGCGTATATGTCGAAACTTCCGTTAGCCGTGCCAATCCCGTCTATAAAAATCTGTCCCGCGCCGGAATGATTCTGGATGTCAATCCAGACGAATCGATCGCCACTGCTCGAAGTCACTGGGTAGAACTCTTGCCCCGGCTGATATTGAATAACCTGGATCTTTCCATCCTTCGATGAGCCCGATTGGCCAGGGCCTACAGGACCCACCACTTTGTTATTTGGCAGCACGATCGTCACATTGGCCGGTTGATGGCCGGAATACCAGAGCCCTAATTGCTCATCGAGCGCTCCCTTTTTCGTGAAGTTGACGGTGGTCCGTTGTCCGGTGCTGTAGGTTCCGCCTGCATGTGTGGGCAAGTTGCCCTCATCGCCGGAAGCCTCGACATAGATCCGTCCTGGCTTGCTTTGGAAAAGAGCATCAATGGCGCGGCTGACCACGGACGTTCCATCATTGGGACCCCACAGTTGCGTTCCGGAGTTGATTAGCGCGACCATCGGTTCGCCAAGTAACCGGGCTTTCTGCTCAACCCAGGAAAGCGCCTGGGTCTGGCATGCCGTAAAGTTTTGCTCCCCCGGGTAGTTCACGCCATCGATGGAGTAGGGGGGAACACCGTCGGAAGTCATCTTTACGATAAGAAGATCCGCATTGGGAGCGATGCCCTTGTACTTTCCTGCGGCGGCAGCGCTGCCGTTGCCTGCGGCGATACCAGCCGTAAGCGTGCCGTGCCCCACCGCATCTCTCTCCGGAATCGGTGCTTTGCCGGCAAGGGCGTCGTTGATCTGAGCTTCCGTGTACTCGATGGGAGCAGGATTGCTGGGATCACAGTCGTTCTGTCCTGACATGTCCAGCATCCACTTAATCCGCGTCGTCCCATCCGGATTGCGGAAGTCCGGATGCTGGAACTGAATTCCGCGATCGAGGATAGCAATTAACACCTTCTTGCCGGTCACCCCGTAACGGTCGACGGCAAGGTCCGCCCGGGTCTGCTGGTCAACTAATTCGTCTGCAGAAAGCGGGGTGATCGAAAGGAACGCCAGAGCAGCAACAACAGGCGCGGCCCGCTTCTGCCGGCTGCGATTCCGATGGAATAGTAAGAACGCACCGCCCAGCAAAAAAGCACAAACGCCGCGCGTGGATGGCTCAGGAACGGGGTTGCTGGCGGGAGTTATGGTTGCGCGAATCCCACCTGGGCTCAATACAGAATAAACGCGATAAAAAGCGTTTGCGCTACCATCCACATCCACGGTCAACAAACTATTGGCTGAAGTGGGATCACTTGTAGTGATCAGAGAGGTTGTCGCATCGGTTCCTAGGAGAAAGATTGCGAATTCGTCAGGCGAGGAATCACTCCCGGGCCCGTTGCGAGTGAGATGGAGCTGAAAGGACGCTGTTGAGCCGAAGGTGAAACCGGCCAGATATTCGTTGAAGATCGAGTTCATGGGATCGGTTTGCAACTGTACGACTCCGGGTAGCGTTCCCACCGCGCTGCCCGTGATCGTTGGCGAGCCTAGCGTGCCGTCTGTTGCAAAATTTGCGATCAGGGCAGTGTTCGAACGAGGTCCGCCACCGCTGACAAAATCGAATGCGAGATGGCCCGTAGTGCCCGAAAGCCCGGAAGTGTCGATGTTTACCGACAAAATAGAATCAGCAAAGGCGGGCGCCAGGCTCAAGAGGACTAAAATCGAGACTTTAAACAACGACGACCGGTATCGAGGGAGGATTAACAATTCCAGACATCCTTTCTGTTCGGCCATTTTAATGCGATCGCGGCAGATCACTTTTCCACGGTACCTTAGAGTTGGCACACCTTTAGGTATGTCCACCTTGAGGCGCTAACCGGCAACGTTGGTTTCAGGGTTGGATGTTAGTAACACAGTAGTTGACTTCCTTAGCTGGGCTTCCATTCGGCGCCTGGAAAGGCGAGTAACTCATGTTTGAGTAGGCATAAAGAAGCATGGGCGGTAAATGCAGGTTATTCTGCTCATTGCCGCCGATCGTAGAAGTCCCGGTAGTGGTGAGCGGGTCAGAGAGTGTCTTGGTTACAACTGCGTCACGTGTGGGCCTAACTAAATGACACCGAATGATACCTTTTTTCTAAAGAAGACGCGCTGATCAGTCCGTCCGCAAGGCAGTCATGGGGTTGGCGCGGGTAGCCCGGAGCGCCGGGACACAGCACGCCAGGGCCGCTACCGCGATCGCGATCAGTGCAGTTGCGGCAATCGCCAGCGGATCAAGGGAACCAACGCCATACAGCAGGCTGCCCAATAGACGCGCGAAGACAATCCCCAGAAGGATACCGAGCCCGGTACCCAGAAGTGCCAGTTTTATCCCGCTCGAGAGGACTCCGCGGACTAAGTTCAACGGCCTCGCTCCAAGAGCCATGCGGATGCCGAATTCGTGTATACGCTGGCTCACCGAGTAGGCGATCACGCCGTACGTTCCGATCGCCGCTAAGATCAGAGCCAAGCCCGCGAACATTGCCACCAGCGCGAAGGCAAAACGTGAGGTCGAATAGGAATCGTCGGCTATTTCTCGCATGGTGCGTACGTCGGCCACAGCCAGGTTGCGATCCAATCCGCGCACGGCAGTTCGCAAGTGACCAGCGACGGTTTTCATCGGAAGACTCGAACGAATCGCCACGGAAAAGGTAAGAAACGGAAAAGGCTGCTGCGACATGGGCCACCAGAAAGCCGGCTTGGCTCCTGGTTCCTTCGGGGCATCCTTTATGTCGCCTACTACTCCAGCCACCGTCATCCAATCTTCCGGCTTCGGATGATCGCTGAACGTAATTCTCCCACCTACGGCGCTACCGTGCTTCCACGCTTTCGCGAGCGATTGATTGACGATCATCACTCTTTTGCTGTCCATGCGGTCGTGCTCGTTGAAGAACCGGCCGCCGATCAAGGGCACGCCCAGAGCTTCGAAAAAGCCCGGCCCGGCAAGGTGATAACGCCCGCTGTAATCTTCGTGCGGCGGAGGCGTTTCGCCCTCGATTTGGAAACCCGCGTTGTCGTCCCAACCCGTCCACGGAAGATCGGATGACAAGCCTGCCGAACTCATTCCGGGCGTATCGCGAATTTCGCGCAGGAGTCGTTCACTAAGCAGCGCGACCGATTTCGTGTCTTTGTATGTCACCTCGGGCAGCGAAATAGTGGCAGTCACCACGCGTTCGGCGTGAAAGCCGGGATGGGTTCGCAGCAGGTTCAGGAAGCTGCGCAGCATAAGACACGCGCCGATCAGCAAAACGCAAGCAAGCGTCACTTCGGTGATGACCAGAATGTTGCGCAACCGCAAGGTTTGCTGGCTGCTGGTGCTACTCCGGCCACCCTCATGCAAAAACTCCCGCAGGTCGGCGCGTGACCCTTGCAGAGCGGGAAAAACTCCAAACATGAGACCGGTCGCGATCGCCATGAGCAAGGCGAAGAGAAACACGGGTACGTCGAGGTGGATATCGCCGGTGCGCGGGAAGTCTGCCGGCAGGAGCGCCACCAAGACTTTGACACCCGCGACGGCGAGCAACGAACCGAGAGTTGCGCCCAATCCGGCCAGAAGCAGACTTTCGGTGAGCACCTGGCGGATGAGCCGGGGACGATCCGCCCCGACAGCCGCGCGGACGGCCATCTCGCGCCGGCGTGCCGTCGCTTTGGCCAGCAGCAAATTCGCCGCATTGACGCAAGCCAGCAACAGGACCAAGCCTGCCGCCCCGAGCAGAATGAAAAGCAAGCGCCGGCTACTGCCGACGATCTCGGTTTCGAGTGGAATAACTTGGATAGTCCAGCCGCTGTCTCCATCCGGATGCTCGCGCGCCAATTGCCGCATGGCAGCATTCATCTCGGCTTGCGCCTG
>JAVHMZ010505746.1:1671-16711 GCA_034782995.1 Amazona versicolor
GGCGCGCCCGCCTCGCGCGGCAGCAGCTGCAGCGCGTCAACGCCCAGGATCTCCTGATAGGCGCCGTAAAACTCTCTCCACGCGACCGGCTGCGGACCGCTGACAAGAATTCGTTCGCCCGAGGCCACCGGCGCGTCGATCGCGGCGACGATGGCCCGGCAGACATCGTCCACATAGACCGCGTTGCACATCCCGTCGCCGGCGTCGGGCAGGACGACTGTCCCGGTCAGCAATTCGCGAATCGGCGAATCGGTCCAGGCGCGCCCGTGCGGCCCATAGACGACGGTCGGCTGCAGGATCACCGCCTCGAGCCCGCCCTCGCGCACCTGACGCAACAATTCGCGCTCAATGGCGAGCTTGACCTGCTTGTAGTGCGAGCCCGGGCGATCGACGCTGACGCTCTCGTCGAGCATCCCGTCGGGGAACGGCTCGTAAACCGCGGCCGTGCTCACATGGATCAGGCGGGCGCCGCTCGCCACGCACTCGCGCGCCAGCACGCGCGCGATGTCGAGATTGGCGTCCATGTCGGCGAAGTCGAACGCGCAGTGCACCAAGGCGCGGCACCCCGCCAACGCGGCCCTGACCGAGCGCTGATCGCGCAAATCGATCCCCCGCTCCGCACCCGCGCCAGCCCGTCGGCGCGACAGCACCCGTGGCCGCATCGGCAACTCGCCGGCGCTGAGCATCTCGACCACCCTGGCGCCGATGAAGCCGGTGGCCCCGGTCACCGCGACGGTGAGGTCGTCGGCCGCCACCTGGTCGTTCATTGCCCGAGACTCCATGCCAGCAGGCCGAGCGCCAGGCACGAACCGGCGGTCAGCCCGAACAGGATGAGCCCGTCGCGCACGCGGATGATCCTGCTGTGGTGCAGCGCCGCGAGCTGGACCGCAACCAGCGGCAGCGCGCTCGCGGTCGATGCCCAGGCGATGCCCTCGACCCCGAGGTGCCGGTCGAGGCCGACGATGGCGACGCCGAGGAGCAGCGTGGCCAGCGGGAAGATGATGACGCCGTCGATCCACGGGCGGCTGCCCGCCGACTGCGACACCGGCATCAGCCAGGAGGCGACCACCATCGGCGTCACCGCGACCAGGATGACTCGCGCCGTATCCACGCTCGGCAGGTAGTTCGGGTAGATCAGGCGCACAAGCACGCCGGACAGCAGGATACCCACCGCCATGATGCCGGCCACCGCCGCCACCAGCCGCGACAGGTCGCGGGTCAGCAGGCCCGACTGCGCGAACCCGGCCGAGTTCGCGATCCGGCCGGCAATCCGCGGATAGTAGAACGCGCTGAAACCGCCGATCGCGCCGACCAGGAGCGAGAAGATGTTTGCGCTGAACGCGAACTGGCCGAAATCATGCGTCTCGACCAGGAATGACGCGATCCAGCGATTGCCGGTCACGTAGAACGCCCAGATGAACGAGGTCGCGAAGAACGGCAGGCCATAGGCGACCAGCGACAGCGCCTTGCGCCCGCTCGGCCGCGCCGCCGGCTTCAACGGCATCGGCAGGTGGAACAGCAGAGCGCAGCTCACATACCAGGCCGCCATCGCCGCAAAGCAGCCGGCAATCCCGCCCGCGAGCAGGCCGCCCAGCCGCGCCACGATCAGTCCCGTCAGCAGCGTGGTGTTCATGACCGCGTAGTTCCGCCGCAGCGAGCGCGCCCGGTAGATGCAGACCGGCCCGAGCGCGACCATGTCTGCGAGCCCGGCCAGCGCCGCGAACAGCCCGGCCGACAGACCGAACGGAAGCAGCGCCTGGTGCGCAAGGGCAAGCAAGACCAGACCTGTCAGCAGGAACGTCCCCACGCCGATGCCGAGCCGCAGCCAAAGCAGCATGTCCCCCGCATGCTGCGCCCGCGCCGCTTCGCCTGAGCCGAGATGCGCCGGAATCCACCGGTCCATCATCTGCGACACCCCGAGATCGAAGATCAAGCCGTAGTTGAACAGGGTGACCACGAGCGAATACTCGCCAAAGGCGCGAGGCTCCATCATCTGCGGCAGCAGCATTCCGACCGCCGCGTTGAGGATCGTCACGGCCGGAATGAGGCTGCCGAACACCGCCGGCCGCGACAGCACGCGCCGCGCCCAAAACGAGATCCGCCCCTCCGATACGACACCCTGTATCATCGTCGCCGCCGCGCTCAGCATGAAAGCGCCGCCTCTGGACGTTCGCCATCGTCGGGTGTGCACAGGCGGGCTTCGAGCATCATCTCTCCAGGCAGCTTCGGTTTGTTCCTTTCGAGCCGGCACCCTACGAATCACCGAACGGGCGGCATATGGCAATTTCGGATCGCTGCGGCGCATTTGGGATAAGACGGGCACGCCGCGCCCAGCCGCGCGCGAAATGCCGTAACATCACTGGTCGATGGAAGTTTAGTGGCCGAATTGCACGTCTCCTCCGTTTTCCCGACCGCAAGCTGCGCCGTGCCTGCCTCGCCCCGCCTGGCCGTTACCGGCCATTTCATCCGCACCGGCCGCGTGGGCGGCGCCGAGCCGATGCTCTATAATCTGCTGCGCGGCCTCGCCGACATCAGCGTCGATACCACGCTGGTGTGCGGCAGCGTGCAGAGCCTCGCGCCGCAGTTCCTTGCCGAGACCGCCGGCGGAGCGCTCCGCCTGCGCGAGAGCGGCGGAACCGGCACGCGCTTCCTCGCCGAGCAGCGCGCTTGCCTGAAACGCGACCTGTCGGCCGACGCGATCTTGTTCCCGAACTACTACGTCCCCCCGATCGTGCCCCGCCGCCTCGGGCGGATCGGCGTCGTCATGCACGACTTCCAATACCGGCACTTTCCGCAATATTTCTCCGCCAAGAAGCGCACCTGGCTGCGTCTGTCCCAAGAGTTTGCGATGCGTCGGGCCGACCGGGTGATCGTCATCTCCAACTTCGTGCGCGAGGATGCAATCCGCCTGTTCGGCCGCGGCATCGCCGGCAAGCTGGTGCAGATCCCGAACGCGCTGTCGTGGGAGCGGTTCGCCGCCGGGCTGGACCGGCCCCGGCCCTGCGCGCCGCCCTACATCCTTTCGGTGGCGGCGCAATATCCGCACAAGAACCTGCAAACCCTGGTCCGCGCCTTCCAAATCCTCGCCAAGGCGGATCCGGACCTGCAGCTCGTGCTGTGCGGCCAGAGCTACGCCGGCCTGAGCGGCGTCGCCGCCCTGGCCCGACAGATCGACGTCGTCACCCTGGCCGAGACGCTCGGCCTTGCCGGCAGGGTCCGCTTCACCGGCCACATCGACGACGCCACGCTGGCGCAATGGTATCGCCACGCCGCGATGTTCGCCTATCCTTCCTTGTTCGAGGGCTTCGGCATGCCGCCGGTGGAGGCATTGGGCTTCGGCCTGCCCACGCTGACGACCGGCTTGACTGCGCTCCCCGAGGTGACGCGGGGCCTCGCCCGCACGGTCCAGGACCCGCTGGATGCCGCCGAGTGGGCCAGCACCATGTCGGAGATATTGCGCAATCCAGGCCAGCACCGGCCGAGCAACGACGATGTCGCCGGCCTGCAAGCGTTTTACCAACCCGCCCGAATCGCCAGCGCCTACATCGCTGCCTTGACCGCTTAGGTCTAGCCCGAGCCCTCTCCCTCCGGGCTTGGGCCGCAAAGCGCACCAAGGTTGAGCGAGAGCGGGAGCGCAAGCCGCAATCGCCAACAACGAGTGCTGCACCAGATTCGGTCCTCCGGGATTTCCCCCATCGGGGTTACCACCCAGGGGTTTGCAGCAATCGGCTGGTCTCCTGGTATCAAGCGCACCTCACTTCAACGCGTCGCAACGTCGGTGGACCGACGCGTCGATTGAGCGAGAAGAGGTTCCATCGCATGTTGCTTCCGGCTGGCTCCGATGAGGTCTCCTCAACCTCGCTCGATTTCGCGGCACCCAAGCCGGCTCACCAGGACGCCGACGCCCAGACCTCGGAACATGCCGCCGGCGAGCTTAGCCAGTTCGACCTGGTGCAAGGCATCGGCGCCGGCGCGCTGTTGCGCATTCTCTGGCTGCGCCTCGTTCACCGCCGCCAGGTGCTGATGGCGGTCGGCCAACCCGAGGCGCCGCTGAACCCAGTGCAGAAGATGCTCGTTTCCCTTGAGGACGGAGTGGGGGCCGCGCGCAACTTCGCGCGCTCGGTCGGACCGGTCGGCCGTGCAACCCGCCGGAACGCCTCCCTCGGGCAGCCCGTCGACCTCTCGGCGTTCATGGCGTGCCCGCTCACGCGCGCCGGGTCCGCTGCCACTCGCATCGTCTATGCCGGCGAACTGTCGCCTTACAGCGGCGTCGCCGATTTCCTGTCCTGCGCCATCGCCTGGGCGGAGTGCCACCCGGACACGCCGGTCAGCATCTGCTGGGCCGGCCGTGGCGACCTGCGCGGCATCCTGCAGGCGCAGTGGGTGCCGTCCAACTTGGTGCAGGCGTTCACCGACCCGGCAACGCCCGACGAGTTCGCCCAACTGTTCGCCCATTGCGGCCTGCTGGTCGTGCCCAGCCTTTCGGATCTCGGCCTCCCGCCGCTCGCCGAAGCCATGGCGGCCGGCCTGCCAGCACTCGGCAGCGTACGCAGCGCCGAAGCGCGCCGGCTCGTCACGCCGGAGGTGACCGGCTGGCTGTTCGACCCACTGTCCCCTGCCGCGATGTCGGCGGCCCTCGATGCGGCGCTGACGACCCCGACCGCGCGGCTGGCCGAAATGCGCATGGCTGCGCGCGCCCGGGTCGGCGCCGCGCAGGCCAAGCCGGGGGAAGGCCAGACGGAGGAGATCGGCCAGGAGCCGCAGGAGTGGGTGCCCGACCTCCTCATCGCCGGCGGAACGGCTTAAACATGTTCTGCTCCCGCAGGGCCTAGCCAGGTGCGGTCCAGTCCAGTGCGCGGCCCTCTCGGCTCGGCCACCGTCGTGCGGCGCTCGCCCACCAAGGTGAGCCCGGCGGCGTTCGCCTGGAGCGAGGCTCAGGCCGACGCCCGCGGCCGGTCGGCAAGCCTCGACCCGCTGACATTGCTCGCCGGCGGCGCCGCTGCCGCCGACGCCGCAATCGTGTTCGTCCTCTCGCTGCTCGCATTCGTGCTGCGCAACGGCATCGAGCAGGTCCCGCTCTACATTGTCACCACGGCGGCGCTGGCCAGCCTGCTCATGGCCAACGCGCTGTCGCTGTCGGGCGTCTATACCAGGCACATCAAGGACGGCTTCATCGCCCAGGTCGGCCGCGCCGTGCAGGCCTGGTCCGTGGTGTTCGTCATGCTGCTGGCGATCGGCTACCTGACCAAGACATCCAGCGACTACTCCCGTTTTTGGGCGGTGGTCTGGTACCTTTCCGTCGTGCTCGGGCTCGCCGCAGTGCGCCTCGCCGCCTCCGTCCAGCTCCGGCGCTGGCGCAGCCGCGGCCGGCTCGCCTCTACCGTGGCCATCGTCGATCTCGCCGGTAGCGGCGCCGCCCTCGCGCGGCGTTTGACCGGCGATGGCGAATCCGACGCCCGCCTGCTCGGCGTTTTCTCCGCCGACGGCGCCGGGTCTTCAGGCATCACCGACCTCGTCGCCCTGTCGCGGCTGTTCCGCATCGACGAGGTGTTCGTGCTGGTCACCGGTCATGCGCCGCCGACGGCGCCTGGGCAGCTCTCGGCCATCCTGCGCCGGCTCGGCGCCATCCCGACCAACGTGCGCATCTGCCCGCTGCTGCCCGAACTCGAGCAGACGCCGGTCCGGCATACCTCGCTCGTCTATAACTTGCCCATGCTGACGGTCCATCGCCGGCCGCTCGGGGCCTGGAGCAGCCTCATCAAGCGGGCAGAGGATGTGGTGATCGGCACTCTCGGGCTGATCCTGGTCTGCCCGGCGATGGCCGCCATCGCCGTTGCCATCAAGCTCGACAGCCCCGGCCCGGCGCTGTTCCGCCAGGCGCGCCAGGGCTTCAACCACAACGTGTTCACGGTGCTGAAATTCCGCACCATGACGCACCAGGCAACCACCGACGAGACCGTCGTCCAGGCAACCCGCGACGACCAGCGGGTCACCCGCGTCGGCCGTTTCCTCCGCCGCACCAGCCTCGACGAGCTGCCGCAAATCTTCAACGTGCTGCGCGGCGAGATGTCGCTGGTGGGGCCTCGCCCCCACGCGGTGGTCCACAACGAGCAATATGCGGCCGTCATCGACGATTACCTCGGACGCCATCGGGTGCAGCCCGGCATCACCGGCTGGGCCCAGATTAACGGCCTGCGCGGCGAGACCGACACTGTCGACAAGATGCAGCAGCGCGTCGAATACGACCTCGCCTACATCGACAGTTGGTCGATCGTGCTCGACCTCAAGATCATCGCCCTGACCGCCATCAACATGCTGTTCGACCGCCAAGCCTATTGAAGCGGGTTCACCCTCCCTCTCCGGGAGAGGGTTGGGTGAGGGGTGGGACCGCAAATCGCGACTTTCCGTGGTTGACGGCACATGACATCTACCGTCATGGCCCGGCTCGCCCGGACCAGGGGCGGATGCCCGCGCCCGCAAGGTCGAGGGGGCGGAACGCGATCGCCAGTGCTGCCTGCTGCACCGCCGCATACCCGCCGCCCGCGCCGGTCCGGGTCAGCGACGGATCGCCCATCACCGGATGGCTGTCTACCACCGGCGCGTCCGCCGGCACGGCCCCGTCCGCCAGCACATAGAAGTTGTCCGACAACGCCGGGTCGCCGCCGTCATACCAGACGAACAGCCGCGGCCGCGGACTCGACGACAGCATGATGTTGCGCACCACCCTGTTGCCGGTCTGCAGGTTCAGCGGGTGCGTATCGGCCGGCGCCGCCTGGAACAGCACCCCCGACGACCGGCCGCCGCCCAGATCGAGCAGGTTGTTCTCGATCAGGTTGTCGCTTCCGCCATGGATCTGCACCGCATCCGACCCGGCGCCGCGCACCAGGTTGCGCACCACGATCGCGCCGCTCGTGCTGTCGTCGAGGTAGATGCCGACGTTGTGGTGATCCGCCGAGCCGACGCCGTCGATGACATTGGCCGCAATGACGATGCCGGTATCGACTTCGCTCCGGCCAAGAACATACACCGCGCCGCTGTCGACCGCCCCCAGCGCCGTGTTACGGAGCAGGTTATACTCAACGATGTTGCCGACATTGACGCTCGCATCATCCCAGTTCAACACCCCGATGCCGAACCCGGCGGCGTTCTGGACCACGTTGTGCGCGATCCGGTTGTCGCGCACGCCGTGCAGGAAGATGCCGCCCCCCGAGGTCTCCGACGCGTCCGCCCCATCCACCACATTGTCTGCGACCAGGTTGGCATCGCTCGCGTCCTTCAGCTCGATCCCCGTCGCAACCCCGACGATCACGTTGTGGGTGATCCGGTTCCGCCCCGCGTGATCCAGCAGGATCGCGGCCGCGCCGTGCACGAAGGTGTTGCGCTCGACCACGCAGTCGCTCGCCTTATCGAGCAGCACGTGGACCGCGGCCGCCCCAGCGAACGTCAGGCCGATCAGCGCCGTATTGCGGCTGCCCTTCAAGATGACGGTCGGCTCTCCGGCCGGACCTTCGATCACCGGCATCTCGCCGGGACAGGCCCGGATCGTCACCGCGCCCGTCTCCGCGGTCAGCACCAGCGGGCGGCGCAGACGATGCACGCCGCCGCGCAGGTAGATCGCTCGAACTCCTGGATGCGATGGCCCGGCGACAGCCTGCTCGAGCGGCGCGGGGTTGCCCTCGTCGCCGACGGCGGGAGGATCCAGAACCACTGCCGCGCCACCACCGGTCGCCTCGGTGGTGCATGCGTCAATGTCTGTGATGGGTAATCCCGCCGGGAGACCGCTCTCGAAAGCGCTCACGAAATCGTGAACTGTCGCGTTTACCGAAGCACTACTCAACTCAAAGTAGTAGTCTTGTTCATCGATTCCCCAAGGTGCCAGGTTTATTGAAGCCAGCGGTTGTGCTTCTTGAGCGCCGCATTGTGCACCTGCGAAAGTAATCAGGCTGGCTGCCGCGATCACGCCGATTACATTTCGATATATCATTGACGGCCGCGGCTCGAGCCGGCGCACAAATATGGGCAAAAGACTAACACCTCCTCTTATCGCCCGCTGGTAATTCTAACGCAAATGTCTTGTGAATTCCCGGATGGAGCTCAGTCGGCATCGAAGGCTGCCCAGCATAGTTGCCGCTCGCGCCAAAACAACTTGCTGCAGCGCGCGCTGCGTTCCGGATGCGCACCTAATGATCCTCCAACCTATTTTAATTTAGCTGCCAGACGGCCGCAGTGACGCAACCGATGCTAGCGCAAGAGTTGCACTCAGCGCCGTCGTTCTGAAGTCGCGCTGAAAATTGCAGATGGCTCCTCCGATCTCAATGTTGTTACATTGCGGCCAGCACTGTGGTCTCACAAGGAGGTCAAGAACATGCCTAGGCCCCCGGTATGAACAAACCTTTGAGCGGCCCAGTGTCGGATTTGCACGCCCTTTCCCTTCAGGGTGAGCGGTCCAGCTTCACATCCGGCCGCCGCGCGGTGAGTAAACGGATCATGCTCGTCATATCCGGCAGAATCTTTAGAAATGGCATAGGACTTGTCTTGCAAGGAGCAGACCGCGTCATCATCGGCGATTTCGAAACCCTGGACCAGGTCGAGGCCGCCCTGACAAATCAATCGTCGCCCGCGCTCCACCCCGACCTGTTCGTGATCGGGATGAGCGCCCCAGAGCGCGCCGCCGAGGATTTCGCCCGTATCCGCGCCTTGCGCGCCAGGCTGCCGGCCGCGCGATGGATCGTGATGAGCCGCAGCGCCGGCGCAGAATTTTGGCGCGACGCCGTGGAAACCCGCATCGACGGCATGCTGCACGAGGACTCGCCCGGCGAGGTGCTCCAGCTCTTGGCCGAGCTCGTGCTGCTGGGATACTCGTTCCTGCCGACCGGGCTCGCCAATATCCTGGCCGAAGGACTGCAGCCGCCCGCCGAGGGGTCCAGCCTGCCTCCGCCCAGCGTTAGTCCGACCGGCCTGCCCACCCCAGAACCCGAGCCGCGGCCGGGCCATCCGTTCCGCCTATCAGAGAGCCCGCCCGCTAGCGACACCGCGCACCGTTGGCAGGGCAGCCTGTCCGAGCGCGAGAACGACATCCTGCGCGGCCTCGTGGCCGGCCATTCCAACAAGCTGATCGCTCGCGAGCTGCAGATTTCCGAGGCTACGGTAAAGGTCCACGTCAAGGCCCTGCTACGCAAGATGCAGGTCGCCAACCGCACCCAAGCGGCGATCTCCGCCCTGCAGTTCCTGCGCAGCTCGGCGCACGCGGCTCCTATGGCATCAACGCTGTCGCTCGCTGTCCCTGGCAGCGACGCCGCGCCGGCCGCAAGCAAGCCGCAGGCAGTCTACCCGGTTGCAGAGCGCCCTGTTGCTGAGCGATCGAGCGTGATGCTCGCTGCAATCGAATAGCCATGAACGCGTGGCCAATTCCAACATTAAGGCGGCAGGAGGAACGTGTGCCGGTTCGAGGTCTCGGGCGTCGTGGATTCGTGCTTGCTTCATTGGCTGTCGGGGGGTGCGGCTCCGGGTCCTTCCTCTCCGAAAGCGGTCCGCCGCGGGGCAACGTCGTCGACGGCGCCTCGATCCTGGTCGGCGACGTCGGCCAGCAGCAAAAGCTCGCATACGCCCTCGTCCGCGTCTCCTCGACCGTGCTCGGGCAGCTCGAAACCGTCGACCGGCCCGTCGGCTTCTCCCCCAACGTCGTGCAAGCCGCACGACTGCCCAGCGGCGCCATCGGCATCGGCGACTTCGTGGCCATCACCGTGTTCGAAGCCGGCGCCGGCGGCCTCTTCATCCCCTCCGAGCCCGGCACGAGATCGGGCAACTTCATCAACTTGCCGACCCAACAGGTCGACTCCTCCGGCAGCATCAGCGTCCCCTTCGCCGGCTCCGTCCACGTCGCCGGCATGACCCCGCAGGCCGTCGGCAAAGCGCTCGAAAGCCGCCTCGGCGCCCGCGCCCTTGAACCGCAAGTTGTCGTCACCATCACCGATCGCCGCGCCAACGCCGTCTCCGTCACCGGCGACGTCAACACCTCCGCTCACTTCGTGCTCGATCCCGGCGGCGAGCGCCTGCTCGGCGCCTTGGCCCGCGCCGGCGGCCCGAAATATCCGCCCTACGAGTCGGTCGTCACCTTGCAGCGGAGCGGCGAAACCGAGCGCTCCTTCGTCTCCGACATCATGCGCGACCCGCGCCAGAACGTCTCCCTCGTCGGCAGCGACACCATCTTCGTCTCCCACGAGCCGCGCTACTTCCTCGCCCTCGGCGCGCTCGGCCCCGGCCAGTATCTCGGCCTCGTCAACCGCCGTCTCTCGTTTGAAGACAGCCACTTGTCGCTGGCCGACGCCATCGCCAAGGTCGGCGGCCTCTCCGACGACCGCGCCAACGCCCGCGCCGTGTTCGTCTACCGCTTCGAAAAGCGCGAGATGCTGACGAGCATGGGCGCGGTGACGACGCCAGGAGCGATGCGGGTCTCTACAGCCGCGGCGCCCCAGCTGCCCGCGAGCGTCCCCACCATCTACTACGTCGACCTCATCGAGCCGTCCGGCTACTTCTACGCCGGACAGTTCCCAATGCGCAACGAGGACCTCATCTACGTCTCCAACTCGCCCTCCACCGACCTGGCGAAGTTCCTCTCACTTATCCTCCCCACCGCCTACTCCGCAGCCAACTTCAAGGCCCTCTAACCATGGGGGGGCTGATGCCCTGGGTCACGATCACCGACCCAGGGCATCAGTAGGCGTGCGGACCGGTCGGCGCGAGCCCGATCAGCGACGTGTCGATCGCCTGGAAATTGATCCCGTCCCCGCTCCAGACCGAATATCCGCTCAGCGTCTGCGGCTGCTGCGACGACGGCTGCACGAAACTCGGCGCGCTGTCGCCCCCTGCGCCCGACCCGGCCACGTGTAGCGGCGCGCCGCTGAACGCCCAGTAATCGTTGCCGGTGATCGAGACGTTGCCGATGCCGTTCGTCAGGTCGGCGAACGCCGGGTTGCGCGGGTTCGGGCTCTCGGTGGTGAAGATGTTCCCCCTCACGACATCGTTGCGCAGCGGTGCGAACGAGCCCTGCGGCTGCTGGTCGCCTTCCGCGGACTGCAGCAGCCCGTAAACCGGCAGCTCGCCCGGCTCCCCTGGGCCAAGGTCGAAGATGTTGCCGGTGAAGCTGTTGTTGCTCCCGCCGTGGATCTCGAAGCCGCCCGACAACGCTGACGTCCCGCGCACGATGTTCTGCGTCGCCGTCACCCCTGAGGCGTTGTCGTCGAGGTAGATGCCGATCGCCTGCGCGCCCGGAGAACCGGTGGCGCCGATGAAATTCATCTTGATCAGGATGCCCGCGTTCGCGTTCTGGCTTCGCCCGAGCACATAGATGGCGCCGCTGTCCTGGCTTTGCGTGTCGACCTGGCTCAGCGAATTGTACGCCACCGTGACGCCGTTGTTCTCGGTCGCCGTCGAACCGGGCCCGTAGAAATCGGATAGGCTGATCCCGGCGCCGGCCGTGTTGCTGATCTGGTTGTGGGTGATCGATCCGTTGTTGGCGCCGTGCAGCCAGATCGCCCCGATTGTGTTCTGCGCGCCGACGCCATTGATCGAGTTGCTGTCGATCGTGTTGCCGTCCGCGCCGTTCGCTTCCTCGATCGCGCTTCCGGTCGTGTTGGTCATCAGGTTGTTGGAGACGGTGCTGTTGGTCGTTCCGTCCAGCACCACCGCTTCCCCAGTGGTGAGGAACGAGTTGTCGGTGACGGTGATCCGGCTGCTATTGCGCGCCGCGAGCGCGACGTTGCTCCCGTTCCCCTGGAACGTGATGCCCGAAACGGACACGTTCGTCGCCCCGGCGATGTTGATCGCCCCGACCAAGGTCACGCCGCCGCCGGTCGAGATGCTCAATCCGTTGTCGGCCGCGCTAATCGAGTCGTTCTCGTAATAGGTGCCGGCATTTACGAACACGCTGTGCACGCCAGCCCGCTCAGCGGCCTGGATTCCCTGCTGGATGGTCGCGTAATTGCCGCTGCCTCCGACTACGATGGCCGACGGCGACGGGGTCGGCGTTGGGGTCGGCGTCGGTACCGGGGTCGGCGTCGGCGTCGGTACCGGGGTCGGGGTCGGGGTCGGGGTTGGCGTCGGTACCGGGGTCGGCGTCGGCGTCGGGGTGGGCGTCGGCACCGGCGTCGGGGTGGGTGTTGGCACCGGTGTTGGCGTTGGCGTCGGGGTGGGCGTCGGCGCCGGGGTCGGGGTCGGCGTCGGTACCGGGGTCGGGGTGGGCGTGCTTGGGCCGCCGAAATAGCTCGCCGGCAGGTTGAAGCTGGCCGTCCCGCCATAGGTCAGCACGCCCGTCCCGGTCACCGTGCCATGCGACGAGGTGTAGCTCTCGAGCGGGCTCGTGGCGCTGATCGTCTGCCCCTGAAAGCGGATGTCCTGCACGATCAGCAGCTGCGACCCGCTGTCCGGCGGCGGCGTCACGACCTGAATCGAGTGCGCCACGCCGTTGGTCAGGTTGAGCGAAAAGCCGATCGGCTCGCTCGTCGTCACATTGACCGGCAGCGGCCCGGTTACCGCCACGCCGTCCACCGCAAGCTGGAAATACGGCCAGTCCGCCCCGGTGAACTTCGCCGCCACGTCAAGCACGACGCTATACGCGCTGGATGTCGTCGGCGTGGGTGTGGGCGTCGGCGTTGGCACCGGGGTGGGTGTTGGCGTGGGCGCGGGCGTTGGCGTCGGCACCGGGGTCGGCACCGGGGTGGGTGTTGGCGTTGGCGCGGGCGTTGGCGTCGGCGTCCCCGAAACTTGGAACCCGGTATTGGTCAGCTCGAATGCCGTGCCAGCGTTGTTTGCCCCGCCCGCGAACGTCGTGCCGAACAGATTGCCGGAGGCGTCGGCGACCAACGTCGAATACGGCGTCGCCCCGTTCACCCCGTTGAAGTCGATCAGCGTGCTCGCAGTCGTGGCATAGCTGCCGCCGGACTTGGCGATCCTGAACACCGTCCCGTAGCCGTAGCCGCCGCCGCTCGACGTCGTGCCGAACAGGTTCCCAGCAGCGTCCAGCAGCAGTGCCGCCCCCGGCTGCGCCCCGCTCGACCCGCCGAAGCTGACCAGCACCGTCGGCGTTGCGGCATAGCCGCCAGCCGTCTTGACGATCTCGAACACCTCGCCGGCATTGCTCGCGCCGCCCTGCATCGTCGTGCCGAACAGGTTGCCCTGCGCGTCGGCGATCAGGTCTCCCGCCGGCAACTGCCCGTTCTGGCCATTGAACGCGACCAGCGTCGTCTGCGTGAAGTTGCCGCCGCCGTGGTTCACCAGCTCGAACACCGTGCCGCCGCCATTCGCGCCGCCATACAGCGCCGTGCCGAACAGGTCCCCCGCCGCGTCCGCCAGCAGCCCGGCCTGCGAGTCCTGCCCGTTGGCGCCGACGAAGGCGGTGAGCGTCGTAATCGCGCTGGCATAGCCCGTCGCCGTCTTCGCCAGCTCGAACACCACGCCGCCATTCGCGCCGCTGCCGCGCAATGTCGTGCTGTAAAGGTTACCGGCCGCGTCGATGGTCACATCGCCTTCCGACCACGCGCCGTTCTGGTGGTCGAAGCTGACCAGCGTCACTGGCGCGGAATAGCCGCTGCCGGTTTTGACCAGTTCGAACACCGAGCCCAGCCCGTAGGCCCCGCCTTGCTGCGTCGTGCCGAACAGGTCGCCCGCCGCATCCGCCACCAGCCCGGCGTACGGACCCTGCGCCGAGCCGTTGCTGGAGCTGAAGCTGCCCAGCGTCGTCATCGTGTAGCTGCCGCCGGTGTTCACCAGCTCGAATACCGTCCCGGCCCCGCTCGGCCCGCCGGTCTGCGTTGTCCCGAACAGGTCGCCGTTGGCATCGAGGATGAGCCCCGCATGCGGGTTCTTGCCCGAAGCCGTGCTCAGGTTCGCCAGCGTGATGATCGTGGCCATGAATCCGTGAATCCGTCCTTGGGTGTTCCGGGATGACGACCACATTTGCAGAGCGGAAGCCATACCGCGTCAGGACCAACACTAAGGAGCACCCTTACCCGCCAACGCCCGGCCCGTCCGGTTTGAGTAACCCAGAAGAGTCAGCGTCTTGCCTGCCGCCGGGCCCGTCGACCGCAAGTCCAGCCATCGGCCGTTCCGCAGCCGTGATGGCGTCGGACCCTGCAAGCGCTCTACCCCCAATGCGCCGGCCAACGCCTCCGATGGCCCCGCCGCATTCCACCGAATCGACCCGGGCCCAGGACGCGCGTTCCCGCCCGCGGCCCGCGGCTTGGGACCTATGGTATGCAAGCCCGCCACAGAGGAACTGACCGCGTCGATGGCCGTGCTGGACCTGCAAGATTCTACGACGCCTGCCGAATACACCGCCGACATCGTCATCGTCGGCGCCGGTGCGGTCGGGATCGCCATGGCGGCCGAACTGTCCCGCCGAGGACGCAGCGTGCTCCTGCTCGAGGCCGGCGGCGTCAGTCTCGAGAGCAAGTCGCAGGCCATCTTCACCAATGCGCGCTCGACCGGCCTCAAGCTGGACGGCCTGCATTCCGGCCGGTTTCGCCTGCTCGGCGGAACCACCAATTTCTGGGGCGGCCAACTCGTCCCGTTCGACCCGATCGTGTTCGAGGACCGTCCGTGGCTCGCCCTCTGCCGATGGCCGATCGCCCGGCACGCCCTGCAGCCGTTCTACGACCGCGCCATGACTCTGGTCGGAATGGACGGCTGCGAGCGCGCCGACGCGGGCGTGTGGGCCCGCGCAAAGATGCCGCCGCCCAACCTTGGCGACGAGCTCGAGCTGTTCCTCACCCGTTGGGCGAAAATCCCGAACTTCGCCAAGCTGTTCAAGTCCGACCTCGCCGGATCAGCGCTGCAGGTCCTTATCCACGCCAACGTCACCGCGCTCGAGCCCGACCCGGCCGGCCACCGAATCGCCCGCCTCCACCTGCGCACCTTCACTGGACGCAAGGCGGTCGTGACCACCGGGCGCACCATCCTCGCCTGCGGCACGGTGGAGATCGCCCGCCTGTTGCTGCTGCCCTACGCCGACGGCACGCCGACGCCGTGGGCCGACAATCCCTGG
>JAVHMZ010505854.1:0-16708 GCA_034782995.1 Amazona versicolor
AAAAACCATTCCTAGTTTGGCTTGCACTTGCTGAAGCTTCTTCCGATCAGCTGGCTCCAAAGTGCCGCGTCGATCAAGTCGGGTCTGGATTTCTACGCCATCTAAAAAGAACCTCCCTTCATTGGCGTGCTCCAAGAAATTCAGGCAGCGTAATAACGTGCTTTTCCCGGAACCGCTCGAGCCAATCACAGTAACCACTTCCCCGGCGGCTGCTGAAAGGGTGACCCCACGAAGTACCGCAAGATCTCCGAATTGTTTCTTGATGTTCTCGGCTCGCAACTTTTCCATTTAATCCGACTTTGGCGCGGCCGCCCGGCGAGGCCGCAGATGCGCCAGCCAACGAGCTTCTAGCAAACGGAAACCGGTGATCAAGCCGAAGGAAATGAATAGGTAAAGCAAAGCGGCGAAGCCGTAAGCGAGAAACGGCTGAAAATAGGCAGCTGAAGCATTCCGAGCAACTTTCAACAGGTCCGGCACGGTGACGACGCCGGCAAGAGTCGTGGCGTGCAACATCAATACCACTTCATTGCCGTAGGCCGGCAATGCCCGGCGCAGCGCAGAAGGAAGGATGATCCGGAAATAGATCGAGAAAGGAGAAAATCCGAACGCGCGAGCCGCATCCTTTTCACCGGCGGAGGTGGTTTCGATCGCACCAGTAAAGATCTCGGTCGTATACGCGCAGGTGTTCAAAGCGAACGCCAAAATCGTACAATGATAGGCGTCCCGGAAGAACTCGTTCAGCGCGGGAACGTTTCGGACAATCTGCAGACTATAGAGACCGGAATAGATGACCAGAAGCTGAACGTAGAGCGGTGTCCCTCGAAAGATCAAAGTAAACGCCCGGACGATGCTGGCGGCCCAAAACGGGCTGGCGGCGCGCACGACCGAGAGTGGAATGGCGGCGCAGAAGCCCAGGACCAGAGAAATGAGGGTCAACCAGAGCGTAACCGGCAATCCGCTGGGCCGACCCGCCGTGTCCCAGAGGAATTGGCGCCAATATTCCAGGAACATCTCGATCATGGTCGAATCGGCTGAAAACCCGAAGCGAATCTGCGCTCCAAAATGCGGAAGACCGCGCTGGAGGCGGCCGTCAAAAGGAGATAAAGAACTCCTACAGCAATCAGAAAGAAAAACGCTTTATCCATTCCCCGCGCCCGAGACGCAACGCTGGCATCTTGCGCCGTTCGTACCAGTTCATTCAGCCCAAGCAAAGAAACGAGGGCCGTTGCTTTAAGAATCACCTGCCAGTTGTTGTTTACGCCGGGAAGCGCAAAACGCATCAGTTGCGGAAAGAGAATCCGGACGAAGATGTCGCGCGCCCCTAGTCCAAACGCGAGCGCGGCTTCCCATTGACCCGGCGGGATCGCGAGGAACGCGCCGCGAAAAGTCTCGGTGAAGTAGGCGCCATAAATAAAACTGAGAACCGCTACGCCGGCGGTGAAACGATCAATCTCCCATTGCGATTGGCCCAGAGCGTCGGTGATCCGGTTTAAACCGTCCTGGGCGCTGTAAAAGATCAGAAACATTAAGACCAAGTCGGGAATTCCCCTGATTAACGTCGTGTAAATGCCGGCGATCGCGCGAAGCCAACGCAGCTTGGACAACTTCGCGAAAGCTCCGAGCAGCCCGATGAGAAACGAGAAAAAGAGTGAGCTCACCGCGAGCTCGATGGTCGTCAGCGTAGCGTTCCAAAATTGCCACTCGTGGCCGTCAAGCATGGTGAGCGACCGGGAGCAGCATTGGGTTTATGAGCGGCTGCTCAGCACCGGGTACTTCTTGATCAGTTCGTCAAACGTCCCGTTTGTCTTTAGTTGGTTGATCGCTCGATTAAGCAGGTCGCGCAGTTCCGTGTCTTCCTTGCGCAAACCGATGCCGATGCCTTCTCCGAAGAACTTCGGGTCGTCCAACACGGGACCACAAAACGCAAAACCTTGCCCTTGTGGATTCTGCAAAAAACCGGCACTCGCCTGGATCGCGTCCTGCAAACTCGCGTCGAGGCGCCCGGTTCGAAGGTCTTCGTAGACGAGGTCTTGATTCTGGTAAGCGACGACCCGTACTCCCTGCGGTTCCCACTCTGCTCTAGCGAACGCTTCTTGCGTTGTCCCCTGCTCAACACCTACATTTTTGCCCTTCAGAGAACCGGCATCCGGCAAAAGGCCGGACCCGGATTTGGCAACCATTCTGGTGGGGCTTTTGACGTAGGAATCGGTGAACAAGATCTGCGACCTTCTTTTCTCGGTGATGGCCAAGGTCGACAGAACTCCATCGATGCGCCGCGCTTTCAGCGCGGGGATCATGCCATCGAAATCGTTTTCTACCCAAATGGCCTTGGCGCCAACGACCGAACAGATCGCGTTCCCGAGGTCGATATCGAATCCGATAAGCTGGCCGTCCGGCGCTTTCGATTCGAAAGGCGCATAGCTCGGGTCCACGCCGAACCGGATGGTTTTCCATTCGCGTCCGAAAGCCTGTAAATTGCAAACGAACAAAACCGCCAGGAGACAAATCTTCTTCATTTCAGGACTCTTCCGGAGGACAGCACAAAACAGGCCGATTATCTACGCGCCCGTGGATGCCGGGCAACCAAATTCATCCGACTCAAAAAGGCCCTCACGATTTGGCCGGCCGATAATTGCTCATCGTGGCCTGTTGATTTTGCCGAACGAAATAAAACGGAGCGCGCACCGTGATCGAGAACAGCAACGAGGAGGGTCCCAGATCGCCATTAGGTAGCTCCTGCCCCTGGTAGTGAAGTTCCAGCTGGTCAACGCTGGCCACGAGCATCACCGAGACCGCGTGTTCCAGACGGCCTTCGCTGCGCACGATCGCAAAAGTCTCCTCGTCAATATCAACGTGCCCATGCAATTGGTAGATGACCTTTTCTTCCATGGTCCCGGCAGCAGCCTCATCTTTCGGGCTAAACGATAGACGCCAGCAACGGTGGCCGTCCACCAGCTCGCGCCCATCAATTTCATAACGAAAATGCCGCGAGATCTTTTCCAGATTGAGTTTGCCCTGTACCTTTTGGTTCTCCTGAATTTCGCGTTTTTGTTGATCGCTGATTTTTTGGTTCTGCTGACCGTCCAATTCAGCCTGATACTCAATCGCTGCTTTCGCCCGCAGGGTTGCTTGGTTATGGCGAGTCCGTAGCAGCTTTCCGGCCTGATCAAAATCTTCCGTCTTCAGGTGAAGATCGTAGAGGTACTGCTGACGGCGCTCGCGGGCACGCTGATCTTGTTCGACTGCTCTTTGGATTAATATTTCTGCCGTCGGCCGATTTTCTTCTCCGTGGACAACACGAAGACCGATCCAGGTAAGACCAGCGATCACCAGGATGCCCGGCCAGACGCAACGAAAATGTCTCATACGGCATCCGGACTTTCGTGCATAAACTCTTTCGCGCCACTCCGGCGCATTCTTTTCCAAGTCGACTGGTGATTTATCGATCGATCACTCTCTCGATTGCTTCACAGGCACCCCGCCACTGACCCTGCTCAGCTAGCAGGGAGGCGTATAACCGGATCACGTAGATCGGACACTGCTCTTTGCCCACAAACGGCAGCAGCGTTTCCGCAGCTTCCTTGATCTGATTTCGCTGATAGTAGATTTCTGCCAGCTCAAAACCTGCCGCCCAATCTTCCTGATCAAGTAGAATGGACCGGTGCAGGCTCTCCACGTCCGCGCCTCCGTTCTTCGGTGCCGGTGGAGTCCCCAACCGGCTTGCCGCGAGCTCGTAAGCATAGCGGAACGCGCCCGCTTGGAAGCTTTCTCGAAAACGGTATCTCCAAAGCAGTTTACGATCTTCCGCGTCGAGTTCAGAAGCGTTCTCGATTAAGTCCAGCATCTGCGAATCGGCCGAGCCGGTGCGGAGTGCTACCGTAGCGAGATCCGCGTCCCGGCGCGCCCACTTCAACAAATCTGCGCGCAGCTCTGGTCGTTGCAGCGTTAGATCCAGCATTTCCGCATACAATTCCTTTTTTTGATTTCGCTGGCTTCGCCGTAGTGCTTCGGCAAAGGGACCTAGCGCCGCCTGAGCATTTACCAGAAACCAAGCCTTGCCTTCCACAAACGGGACGACGGCCATTTTAGGCTCGATCTGGCTAGCGATCCGAAAACAGCGCAGCGCGTCGAGAAAATGCCCCAGCGCTATCTGCGCGCATCCTAGGTCTGACCAGCAAGACCATTCTAAAGGCCATATCCGTACGGCTTCTTTGAGCACACCTTGAGCTGCCGCCCACTGACCGGACCGCAAAAGGATCCTCGATTCCTCCATGGTTCGGCCGCACCAATAATGAAAGCCGGCCGCGGCAACGGCCAATGCCGCCAGCGATCGAAAAAGCCATCTTTCGGTCCGCCGAACTCGACGGCGAGGAATTTCCGTGCAGACAATCGTTACCAGGATAGCGGGAAGAATGCAGCCAAGCCGATGACCCGGGACATCCACCAACGAGTGGCAGAGAAATCCGATCGCACCAAGGTGCGCGCACCCGATCAATCTTCGATGGGCGACATCCCGCGATCGCCGACGTCTGCCTAAAACTGAGCAGAATGTCCCTAACAAGATAATCGTAGCCGGAATTCCCCCTTCGGTCATCAACCACAGCCAATCACTTTCCGGGTGCAGCACAGCGTATGGACTCAGCGAGACCGTTCGAAATCGGGGAAACAAACCATGGAAATTGCCTAAGCCCACTCCAGTCCAAGGGACCGACTGAACCATCGGCACGGTATCTGCCCAGATCGCCCGACGAAGATCAGCTTGGTTCGTCCCCAAACCGCCGATCCGGCTCATCAACGTAGCGTTCATGCTGAAAGCAGCTGCAGCGACCATGAAAAACATGCCTGCCGCTACAAACCAGGCCGCCGGTCGTTTAAAGGCACTCAGTAAAAAACTGGCGATTACTCCGGCCACGGCCAAAAGCCAAGCGGCGCGAGAGTTGGCCAAGGTTAACGCGGCCAGGCAGGCCGTGAAGCCGAGCAGTCCGAAGCCGAAAAGAACGGGGCTTCGCGGCCAACACGCTCGAATCAATCCTAAATTGAGCAGGACTCCCAAACCCATCAGAGCGCCCGTTTGATTGCGGTTAGCGAAAGGGCCAAATCCCTGGACTGGGTGCCACCCCGGCACGTGCCACCTTTCGAAATATACTGCTGTCGCGACAAGTGCCAGGCATCCTAACCCGACCGCAAGGGAACGGAGCACGACCAGGCGCGTTGTCTGATCAAGGTCGGTGAAGCGTGCTGACAAGGCGAGAATCGCGCCGAAAAGCAAGAGTTCGTGGACCGTTTCAACCGGTTGCGGGCTGAGCGATGCACCAGGACAAAAACTCGCTACCGCGCTACGCCACGAAGGCCAGACTGAAACGGTCGACGGAAGTAAACTCAGCGCCGTCAAAAACCAACTTACTCCCAACAAACCCAAAAGTGGCCAAGGTGGACGCGAGATCGGCCTGCGCCAGAGTGCGTACAGCCCAATGATCACTAGAACCAGCGTATGTGCCCAGACCTGGTCGCCCGACGCAGCCGGCAGCAAGATCAACCAAGGGGAGCCAAACCGCGCCAGCAGAACCATTTTTGCCGGCAAACGACTAATCCCAGCAATGTTCTTGGACGTTACGGCCGTCTGGCGCTTTGGGAGCATAGAGGGGCCAAGACCTGGCATTAAACCGGACGGATTCTCAAGATTTTTGGATTTATGAAGACTTGCATTAACTGAATAGGTCCGTTTAAATTCATTCTCCGCTCGCCAGAAAAGTGAATCGGCCAGGCTCAACAAATCGATGATCCAGCATCGGCAAAAAGGGATCTCACGATTAGTGCTGATCGCCCAATGCCTGCTGGTCGCGGGTCTCTACGGGATCTGGGTGTTCTTCTACTTAGTTCTGCTGCCCGGTCTAGATGGCCTGAATTTGCTGGCTTACAGCGGCTACGGTGCCGCTTTCCTTGGTGGCTTGATCATCCACAGTGCGCTGGCCCCAGCGCATACTCCCCTGCGCACATTCACGCGCCGCGGCCTTCTTGAAATGATCCCGCATGCCATTCGCCAAACCTTGGCTGCCGTCGGATTTTTATTGTTCGTCTTGGTCATCAGCAAAGATCGCTATCTCTCCCGCGCTTTTCTGTTTTCGTTTATCCCGGCTCTTTTTCTTGTGCTGCTCGTCAGCGGCCAGCTGCTCCCGGGATGGTTTGCCCGCCATCTCTTTCGGGGCAACCGGATCGATCGCGTGGTCCTGATCGGAAGCCCAAAAAGAGCCGCCCTCATCAAGCCTTGGCTCCAGAGCAAAACTCAATACGGCTGCCGCACAGTCGGCATTCTCACCAGCGACCATGCCCAATCTTCACCGTGGTTGCCGGTGTTGGGCGGCCCGGAGGATCTCGATCGAATTCTGTCTACCCATCAGATCACCCAAGTATTATTGCTGCAACTGCCTGATGCTACGGCCAACTTCTCCGACGTGCTGGAAACCGTCCAGCGTCACGGCTCGCGCCTGGTTATCTTGAGCAATCTCGAGGAACAACTCCAACACAAGATTTTTGCGTTTGAAGAAGCGGGACTAAGTTTTTTTTCGCTTCACCAGGAACCTCTGGAGAATCCGTTCAACCGAGTATTGAAACGGTCTGTTGACCTCAGTTTGGCGATCCCGGTGGTCTTATTCGTGTTACCCGTGGTATCGGTGCTCGTTCGGGTCTCCCAACTTTTTCAATCACGGGGACCCTTGTTCTACCGCCAAACTCGGGCGGGTATTCAAAATCGTGCTTTCTCGATTCTGAAGTACCGGACAATGTACCCACATGATGAGGAGACTCGTCAGGTAGTCGAAGGAGACCGACGGATTTATCCGGCCGGTCGTTTGCTGCGCCGCTACAGCCTCGACGAATTACCCCAATTTCTGAACGTGCTCACGGGAGAGATGAGCGTTGTCGGCCCGCGTCCCCACCTGCTCCAACATAACGCCAAATTTTCCGCGGTTCTTTCCAACTACCACGTGCGAGCTTTTGTGAAGCCAGGCATTACTGGTCTTGCGCAGGTAAGGGGCTTTCGCGGTGAAGCTACGACCCAATCCGAGATCGCCCAGCGTTTACAATCGGATCTTAGCTACCTGGAACATTGGTCGTTGGCGCTGGACACAGCGATCATCGCGCGAACGATACTCCAAATGATCTTTCCGCCACGGAGCGCGCGTTAGGAAAGGGATCGCTTCCCACTGACTCGATAAGCCGCTGCGCAGAAGTCCGCCTCACCTGAGACAATCAAGAGAACGAGCGCTCTTAGACTTACACCATCACGCCGATGAACTTTCGTTCGATTGCTTCCTTGGTCCTTGTCCTTTCTTTTTTAGTTCGTAGGCTTTAGCGAGCGACATCCATTCATACGCAGCGTGAAGCTGGGCGAAATAGTAACCTTCGAGTCCGTCCCGCCATCCTGCCTGTAGGATGTAAACGTAAAAAAAACGGAGAAATGGCCGCCCAGGAAGCCGTCGCGACCAAGACTTGATCCGCCGGCGCCAGTTCACACGGTCTAATTGCGGTGCAAACGAAGAATGCTCCGCCTCGACTTCGAGCAAAGCCTCCCAGTTGGAGTACCGGTTGTGTTTTTCCACAAAGGACGCCACCGTCGGAAACGCGTAATGACGTAGTTCGGTGCGCAGTTTGCCGGTTTGCCCGGTGACCAGAACATGTTCGTGGATCTCCACGTCTCCACTTTGACTGTCACCCTGCACGAGCCGCTCAAACTTCGCGTGGGCATGGCGAAAAAGACGCAAGTTCCAATTTGGGTAGTAAGCGTGCCGTAGCCATCTTCCCAGAAACATGAACTGACGGTTGATCCAGTAACCAGCCACTTCCTCCGGGCTATTCGCTATCTTCTCGGCAATCTCCGAGCCAGCGTCCGGTGCCATGACTTCATCCGCATCCAGCAACAAAACCCAGTCGTGTCGGAACGCGATGTTCCGAAGCGCCCACTCTTTTTTCTTCGGCCAGTCCCCGTGGAAATTAAACTGCACCAGGCGCGCGCCGGCTGCTTCTGCAATCGCTCCCGTCTGGTCGTCACTTTGGGAATCAACCACGTAGATCTCGTCCGCCCAACGGATCGATTCCAAACATCTGGCCAGATTCGCCCCCTCGTTTTTTACCGGGATGACTACGCTAACCGGGACGCTCATGCTCGATATCCCGCACAATTTGCGCCGGGTTGCCGACGCAAAGTTTGAATGCCGGCACGCTCCGGCTTACCACGCTGCCCGCTCCGATCACAGATCCGTCACCTACCGTGACTCCCGGTAAAATGATTGCTCGCGCCCCGATCCAGGCGCGTTCTCCGACCTCGATCGGCGCCTCGCGCAGCGGAAACTCCGGAAGACGGTAATCGTGCGTAGCAGCGCACAAAAAGGCGCCTTGCGAGACGATCGCGGAGCGGCGGATCAACACTCTGGCAGGATTGTAAATTTCCGCTCCGTCAGCAATACAAGCGTTCGTGTGACATTCCAGGTTCCATGGTGCCCAGATGCGAGCTGCCGCGTACACGTTCACTCCTCCTTCCAGTTTGGCACCGAAAATTCGTAACACCAGCCGGCGCCACTGATGCAGCGGCCGCGGCGAAATTCGAAACACCGCCAGGTAGACGCCTTGCCAAATTAAACGTCCCAGCCGGTTACGTCGCGAGTATGCCATGGTCTTCGTTCAGCAAATTGCGTAATCGTCGGGCAGTCTCTCCGATCGAGCAATGTTCTTCGAAATACCGGCGAGCCGCTTCGCGCATCGCACATTGATCGGAACTCAACCAACCTTTGATCAACGCGATCGTCCCCGCCAGCGTAGCGGGCGCCACTAAACCGGCCCCGGCCGTGGCGACTTCCTCCGCGATGTTGACCTGGTCGGAAAGCAGGACCGGTGTCCCCGCGGCCAACGCTTCCGCGACCGCCAACCCATAGTTCTCCTGGTGAGAAGGGAGGATCAACGCTTCCGCTCCGGCTAATGCTCCGGCTTTCAGTTCCCCGCGCAAAAAACCGGGGAAGATCACGTCCTCGCCTTGAGCCTTTTCTCTGATCCATCTTCCGTAGGGTTGGTCAAGCCCTGGCCCCGCGACCACCAGAGTCATCGGTGGTCGAACTTCTCGCCAGGCCTCGATCAGAAGGTCGCATCCTTTTTTGGGGTCGATTCGGCCGAGAAAAAGCAGGTAGCGCCGGCCTTTGGCATAAGCTTCATCAAAGGAATTAACCCTCGGGACACTAGCCCTCGGCACGCCCAACGGAATTACCGTTGAACGGTATCGCGCTTTCGGCCAAAACGTGTTCTCGGCTAGCGTTTGCTCCCGCTGAGACGTAAAAATAACCGACCGAGCATCACGCAACACCGCACGTTCGACCCACCACCAATAGAGCAACTTCTTGCCGTGTTTTATGCTTGATTGGCGTCGAAAAAAGGGATCGAGCATGCCGTGCGGGATAACATAGTACGGTTTGCCCAAATCTTTTCCCAACTTCCTGGTTAATCCTCCAAAATGATGCCAGAGCCCGTGGATTACCGCCGCGTCGCACCCTCCCCACGCTTCCCGGATCGAGGCGGCCATTCCGCGCTGGAATCCAAATGCCCCAATGCCGGGGCCGCCTTCCAAGACTTCAGAATCAGGATCATGCCACCAGCCGCTGCCGGGCTTGTCCAGGGTGAAAACTTTCAATCGTTCTTTCTCTTCGTGCGCGAGTAGGCGTAACAACTCGACCGGCCCCCCACGCTCCGGATTCAAAGTGCGAATCAGATGCAGAGTTTTCACGACAGCTTGCTTAACCTTTCCAGGTAGCTGTCCACCATCCCGCTCACTCGGAAACGTGCCGCGTTCCGAAAACCGGCGGCGCGGATTTGATCTTTCCCTTCTTCCGATCGCAGTAAGAACTCGGCGACGGTCTCCGCGTTGCGCTTCACCTCGTGCAAATTTGCTAGGTAAATCGCGCCCGAGCCGCCGGTCTCGTTCATTGGTGCAGAGCCAGTCGTTACCACCGGGCATCCGCAGGCTTGCGCCTCGATGATGGGCCAGCCAAAGCCTTCAGCGAGAGAAGGAAAGAGCAAAAGCTCGGCGTACCGGTAAAGATCGCGCAACTCCGAATCATCCCGCGCTTGCCGGTAACGAACGCTGGTAGCAGCGGACCGGTCGTCTTCGCCGACGATCCACAGTTCCGGACATCCGAGGCCCAAAATCTCTCGGAGAGCACGGTAAATCGCCAGCAGACCTGTCCGATTCTTGTACCACGCCAGCCCGCCTACATGCAGGATGTAGCGCACGTCCAGCGGGCTTTTTCGATCCTTAGAAGGCGGTTGCGGGGCAGCCAAGGCATCGGCAAAAGCGGGGGCCAATCCGGGTGCCACCTGTTGGAAGGACTGGTCACTCCGTTCGAGCAAACGCATCCCGTCTTCCCGGGTGGCGGCAGAATCGCAGAAGATGAAGTCCATTCGTTTGAGACCAGCAAGAATCCATTTTTGTAAGATCCGGCCGGTTCTTCCGACGTGATGACTCGGAAACTCGCCGCGGGCCGCTCGTACGGCCAGCAAATCGTGGCAAGTGACCGTGACCGTTTTTCCCCGTAACCAGAACGCGTACATGGCGTTTGAATGATCCACAACGTGAACGAAATCGTACCGGCGAGCCCGCCAGAGGAGGATGGCTGGAAAGATCAGAAACTTATCGACATAGCCCAGCCATTTTCGGGGCGTGCTAGAAACGGGTAGTTTACCGAATAGAACAGGCGGACTGCAGCATTCCACGAGAACGCCCGACTGACGCAGGCCGTCGGCGAACAACTCGCCAAAACGCCGCATACTCCACTGACGATCAGGCGAATAATCAGTAATCAGCAGGAGCGCGCGCAAATCGGACGATCGCCGATTTTTGGATCGAGAGAAAAGGAATAAAATAGATCGAGCTCTCGGCCTGCCCGGGCCCGGTGCGGAACGAAAGTAGGAAGTTGGGAGCGTCGCCGACCGATCAATCATTGACAGGTGAAGCGTTTCAGTGCGTTTTCCGCTTTGATGATCACCGGACTCCGTCGTTCTCGAGCTTGGCATTTTTTCGCTTTCTTGGTCAAAATGCCTCTGCGCTGGCTGCTGTCTTTTGCGCCGATCCGCCGGCGTATCATCTTCGAAATCGCGCAAAAGTATTTCTCAGATTTGCCGCTTACGATCCCGCTCCCCGGCAAAATCTCGTGCCCGATCGTCTCGTTGGAACACTTGGTTTCCTATGAGAACGTCTTCTGCGAGCATGAATACGACGGTTTGTTGAAGGAAGTTCCGCTACCGCGTCGCTGGCTCGATCTGGGTTGTCACGCCGGCCATTTCAGCCTTCTCCTGGCCTCACGCTGGGCCGAAACCCAAGGGAACGCCGGTTGGCAAGCGCTCCTCGTTGACGCGGATTCGCGTTCAGCTTTGGCGGTACGTGAAATCCAGAATCACAATTCCTTCGCGCGGGATCAGTTTCAATTTCTGCCCGGCGCGATCGCCGAATCGGGAGAAGACTTGATGTTTGCCGAAAGGGATTACATGACGTCCGAACTGGTCCGTTCGTCCGCTGACGGAGGACGCGTCCGGCGAGTGACCACCGTGCCGGAGAAAGAAATCCTGAAACGGTTGGCTCCACCGTACGATTTGATCAAACTGGACGTGGAAGGCGCCGAATACGATTTTTTTGAACACTACCAAGAACTCGTTTCCCAAACACGTTTTCTGATTTTTGAAGCGCATTCCTGGCACCGTGGAGGCGGCGGCCGGGACCAATTGATTTCGATGGCCGAACGGCTTGATTTTCAGCTGCGGACCAGCTGCCACGAAGAGCGGGTTACGCGCCGCGATCAAGCCGTGGAGAGTTGCAGCTTGGTCTTGATGGAACGGCGGGTTTAACGCACCGATGAGCAGCCCTACCGAAAAGCGCTTCGATGCCTTTCTACACCCGCGGGCATCGCTGGGACATCTCTACGATTATCGGCTGCGCCGGGACATTCTATCCGCGCTAACCGAACAACTGAGCCGTTTTTCCGGTACTTTTCTAGATGTAGGCTGCGGTCTCATGCCCTATAAAAGCATCCTGCTCAAGCCCCCTAGCAGGGTGACCGAATACCTAGGCATCGACGTCCCGGGGAGCGCTCACGGCGGATCGAATTTAACCTTCGAAAACACCCGGATTCCGTTGCCGGAAGCCAGCATCGATTCGGCTATGGCAACGGAAGTACTGGAGCATTGTGCCCGGCCGGATCTCCTCTTGCGGGAGGTCCACCGGGTACTGAAACCGGACGGTTTTTTCTTTTTCACCGTGCCGTTCCTCTGGCCATTCCACGAAGTTCCCGCCGACTTTTATCGTTTCACTCCATTTGCTATCCGCCATTTAACGGAGTCAGCCGGATTTAATCAGGTCGATTTAAGACCTCACAGCGGCTGGGACGGGAGCTTGGCGCAGGCGTTGGCACTTTGGATCAAATACCGCGGGATGCGACCATGGAAAAGAACGGCCATCTCGTTTCTGCTGCGGCCCCTCATTCAAGTGCTCAACCGGCACGACCAGCGACCAACTGATCTCGAAGCCGAGTCGACGATGGTGACTGGTCTCTCTGGTACCGCCATCAAGTCTTGATCAGCACCTGATCAAAGAGGCATCGCTCGCGCCAGCCGATTGAATCGATCGCCAATCGCGCAAACGGGTCTGGCTAAACCGTTTTTGGCGGAGTTCCCACCACCGCTACCGCGACTCGGGACCGACCGCGAACACCTCGCCTCGGTTCTCGCGGAACGATCAAATGAGCTAAACGATCATCTTCCGCAGAAATGAGGACCAACCCGGCCAGGAGAACCGTGAAACCCAGGGTCGTCGGTTGTCCGAACTGGCCAGCTATCATGTCCGATGCGACCGCGCTAAAGAGCAGGAACGCGACCGTGTAACCCTGCCGCAGCTGCAACCAGGCAAACCTGGCTAAGACGCTAGTGATGGTCAGACGCAACAGAATGTAAATGTAGCCGAGGATCGGCCCGCTTTCCGAGACCACTCGGTCCCACTCGGACTCGCCTAAAAGAAACGAGCGGCGGCCAATCAAAAGCGCAGAACCAGCGTTCGTGCCGACCCCCAAACCCTCCCCCAGCAAAGGGACCTTTTGCGCAACGTTAAACGAATCAGTCAGATCCGTGAAGTAGCGATCGACGATCCCTTGGCGAACACCGGAACCGGCGCGAAATCGTTCTTTTTGGATCGCCAGCCCCTCACGAAATATGGGCGACGAACCGGCGATGAGGAAAACCACGTAACAGATCAATCCGAAGGTGAGTACTCCGCCAAAACGCTGCGGTTGCCGGAGACCGACGATCACCGCACCAATCATCACAATGCTAACGGTGAGGATGGCCGAGCGGCTCCCGGAGACGACCAAGGACAGAATCAAGCTCGGCACCAGAACGTAGTGATACCAGCGCGGCACGGTCGCACGATCCAAATACTGGGCATACAAGAACACTGCAACCATACTCAGAAAAGAAACCATTCCTGTCACAAACGAGAAAGTGCCAGCAGGCCGAATGTGGGAAGAAGATGCCAGCAACTGGCCTTCGATGGCGCTGCCCGCACCGGAGTTGATCCACGATGATTCACCGGCTCGAAATTGCCACACCACCAGGGCCGTCATCGGCACAGCGGTGATCAAAAAGAACTGGCCTATCTTCACGAGATCACGGGAATTGAGAACTTTCGGAATTAAGAAGATCCAGGGCAGGTGCAAGAAATTGGTGCGAAAACCATACAGCGTGATGATCAGCCGGCCGGAAGCCAACAGGGAGGCGAGAACGCTTGCGATCGCCAGCAAACAGGTCACCGCGACCAGCCGGTTCCAAGGAAAGATATTCTTACTTACCGCTACTGCGTAGATGATCAGCACCACTGGATCACGGACGATCAGCAACGGAGCGGAGAACCCAGGCAGCAACCATTTTCGCAAGGCGCCTTCGAAGATCAGTAAGATCAGGTAGGCCCAGATCAGAAAGCGCAAGAGGGGCTGTTCGCCCGACGCCGCGGAGTTCGCCGCGGCCGCGACGGGACTCGTCGCCGGAAGCCTTCTAGCTCTTGACTGCATCGATGCCTAATTGATCTCGAATCCTTTGCAGAATTGGTTCGGTATAATTGATCCATCCAGTCTGCTGCGCGGTCTCCCGGGCCTTTTCGCTCGCTCCCAAAAGCCATGGCCGATGGTCAGCCACCCAACCTATGCGCTCCGCCAACGCCTCAGGTTGCCTGATCGGGACCAAAAAACCATTCTCCCCGGATTTCACCAAATCCTCGGCTCCGGCGTTAGGAGTTACGATGATCGGTAAACCGCAACTCAACGCCTCGAGTTGAACCATCGCCCGGCCTTCGACGATCGAGGGAAGAACCAAAAGGTCACTTTCCAACATGAGCTGTTTCACTTCCCGGTTCGTTCGCGGGCGTAAATAGACGAGGCCCGGAAGTTGTCGCCGATAAAAAGAAAGTGGGACGACCGGACTACCCACCGCGCGGATTTCGACGTCGGACCGCTTCAATATGCGAAGCGCGGCGAAAAGATCAGCCAACCCTTTACGTTGGCTCAATGTCCCCACAAAGAGCACCTTCAAAGGACCTCGAATCCGCGGTCCACGGCCGCGAACCGGGGGTGCCGGGCAACCGTAGGGAGCCAGGAGGCCGACCGACGGATCCGGCAGAGATTCCCGCACTTGGTGACTGGGACAAACGACCAGGTCAGCCAGGGCGAGTTCCTCGGCTTTGCGTTGCAATTTTCGATCAGAATCCTGCGTGGCTTGCAGAGTCGCTCGCCATTCCGGATACCGCGCCGCTTCTTCCTGCAACAACTTTCGCGCCTGCTGCCAATACAAAATAGGTAACTCATAGAAACAGCGCAGCCCAAGCTTGCGAGCAGCCCGAAAGGTCTCCAGCGCCGAATCTTCGTACGCGTAAACGGCTCGGCTGCCGGCCAGATCGCGCGCAACCTGGCGATCAAAATTTCTCGCTACCGAGTCGATGCTGGCCCAGCCGGTTTCGTGTTCAATGAACGATCCGAAATGCAGCCTTTCTGAAGCGACCCGGAGAAGCTCACGAAACGGATGTTGCCGTACGCCGGAAACGCCGGCCAGGGACCGCCGGCCGATCGCCAATGTGGTGTGGAACCGACGAAGTAAGTGCTGTTGCTCGAGTGCCGTTAACAGCGCTCGCACATATTGGTTAACGTTGGGATGACTGACTGTGATCATCGCAGAGCGCTCTCAAAGATTTCCAGATACCGAGCCGCCACCTGGCTTGCTCGAAACTTTTCCAGATGCTGTTGAACCGCGTTCCAATACGCTTCTTCATCGGCCGGCACTTTCAAAACCTTTTCGATTCTTTCGGCCAAAGAACTGGCTGATCCGTGCTGGAACAAGTCACCGAGCGATCCAACGGCTTCTTTCAATCCGGCTTGGTCGGGGACAATCACCCGGCAGCCGCAAGCCATGCCTTCCAGCGCCACGATGCCGAATGGTTCTTGCCAGCGGGAGGGAACGATCATTACTCGATGCTGGTTGAGCAATTTTGCCAGACTGGGCCCCTCGATTTGGCCGGCAAATGTCACCTGTTGCTCCAGCTGATTTTCAGCGACCAGACCTTTCAACAGGTGAACTTGAGACCCGGTTCCTACCAGCGTGAGCGCCGGAGTCAACCCCCGGTCATGCTTCAGTTT
Source organism: Amazona versicolor (assembly GCA_034782995.1). Classification (NCBI taxonomy): domain Eukaryota; kingdom Metazoa; phylum Chordata; class Aves; order Psittaciformes; family Psittacidae; genus Amazona; species Amazona versicolor. Next base: position 15,705 of record JAVHMZ010505854.1, read on the forward strand.
TACCAACGCCGAGACAAGCAAGTCGGCTCCCTTATCGGAAACCAGACGGCCGACAAAGACCAGATCCAGGTCTCTCACCTGGTCGGGCATTCGAAAGAAATGATGATCATCGTACGGGTTGCCGACAACCACGGCCGGTACGGGCAGGTGTTCGGCAATGACCCGAGATACCGCCAAATTTTTCCCCGATTTCACGCTAAGCCGTTTCAACCGATCGATCCAGCCGACGCGCGAGTCGGTGCGGGTGATCCAAGTATGATGACAGATGATCCACGGCCGCCGAATAAAGAGTAACGGCCAAGCCATACGTAAAATGAGGTTGTTGTGAAAAACAAGGTCGCTCCAAAGGACAAGCTTGCTGAGTTGCTTCCTCGAAGGACTCCGAAAAATCGGGTAAGGCGCCGAAAAATCGTCTCCTTCACCGGTAGTCGTAACGACCCGGATCTCTTGCCCGGCCCGCGTGAATTCTTCCGCGAGAATTGCCCCTACCTTTTCCGTACCGCCGACGCTGGGCGGGAAAAAGTGAGAGCAGAGTAAGATTTTCAACGCGGTCGTTGCTTACATCGATTTCGGATTTCGGGCACTCCCCGTTCCACGATTTTCCCTGGCTAGGTCTCCAAGCAGACGGGCGCAAACCGAATCTAGTGTACTGCCGCGCGGTACGGGCGGAAGAGCGCGCCAGAGCAGTCTGAATTGATCGTCAAAAAAATAGACGCCAGCACGCCGGCTCGCGGGGAACGGAAAAGGAAAATGTACGTCATCCCGGATGACGATCACCGGCACCCCATGTTCCAATATCGTCACCTCGGTGCTACTTTTATCGATGAGCGCGAGCGGCGCCGTCGCGATCCCAAAATCGAGTTCCGACAGGAAAACGGAAACCGCGTGGGCGCTTCGAGCGCCCAACTTTCTGAACGCAACCCGCGCGCCGTAGTCTTGCACCAGTCGTGACCAGAGCTGGAGCCCGGTGCCGATGTAACCGATGTGCGTACAATCGATGGCCA
>JAVHMZ010505961.1:0-16707 GCA_034782995.1 Amazona versicolor
GTGCGGGAACGCCGCTACTACTTCTTCCATCGCCGACCCGCGCCACGCCGCTCCGTAGATTTCGCCGCGCCTCGCGTCCAGGAAAACGGCGCGATTCGATCTCGATCCCGGGCGCGCCATCGCCGCTAGGTTCGAGATTCCATAAACCGGCTTGTCACTAGCCTCCGCCAATGCCTTCGCCGCGGTCAATCCAATTCGAACCCCGGTGAACGAACCTGGCCCGGACGCCGCCGCGTAAACGTCGATCTGCGAAGCCTGCAGCCCGTGCCGTGTCAGCAGTTCGCCGATGCGATCGAACAGGACTTCCGAAAAACCGCCGGGCTCATGCATCAGCAATTCTTCGATTGTTTCCGTCTCGTTCGCCAGGGCCACGCTGCCCAGCTCATGCGACGTATCGAGCGCCAGCGCGATCATGGCGTAATGCCATAGTTGCGATCGACGGAATAGAGTTTCCCAAGCGCATTCAGACCGTACAGCCGCACGTGCAGCGTGGCTGGATAGTGCCGGACGATCTCAGGCGGAATTTGAAACTTCCCGGACGCGCCCGTACCGAGTACGCGATAGTTCTCCTCATCGGCACTTACTTCTCCGGTCCACAAATACAGCATTCCGCGAGAAGCCCGCGTTTCTTTCTTAAGATGCGCCGAGTAAGTCGCGGGAAGCTGTAACCCGAGCGACTCTTCACCCGGCTGCGCGATCTCAAAGGGAACTTTCGCCGGATCGACTTCGATCTCCTGAAGCTGGACCGTTCGCGCCTCAAACCGATAACTCCGGAGCGATTCTTTGTGTCCTTCGCGATAAATATGTAGCACCCAATCATGCGTATTGTCGGGCGGCGCGCCGCTAAACGAATCCAGCTTGAAATCTTTCAGCTCGGTATGTTCACCGGTTATCGGATTCACCCACTCGCCATTCCACTTATGCTTGCGCTCTAACTGAACCGTAACCGGTCCGGGTTTTTCGAGATACAGGATAAATTCCGTGTCGGGCAGCGACAGTCCCCGGGCGCCTTCAGCTTCGAAGAAAGGCTCCTCATCCCAATAGCGTGTGTCGGCCAAGAGCTGCTTCCACACGGCCAGGTATTTCAGCTCTTGCGACCCGGTCATGAAACCCTGCGGATAACTGCCGCTCATCGAGGCGTTCCACAACTGATGGCGGAACTCTTCCGGCGATGCCGCGCGAATCTCACTAACCGCGGGTTTCGCATAGATCTGATCTTCCACCGCACTGATCGTCCAATCCGGGGAGCCGTACAACCGGATATTCATCCAGTTTTCATCCGCAAACGAGGCGGAAGTCACACCCGCGCCCACGGCTCGGAGATGATGAAAGGGATCCTCATTCAAGTAAGTGGATAACTCCAGGAGCAAACCATGCGCGTGATCGACGCGCTCGAACCGGTCGAGTAACACCCATGTGGCGTTCCGCGCCGCGCACCGCGCAATCACATAGCGCACGTACGCCTGACGCGATTCCCGTGTCCCGTCCGCGGTGGCCGTCAACACCAAGTCCGTAATAATGCCCGCCGCGTTCAAAGCCGCCAAGCGCGCGTCCAGCTCATCGAACGCCTTCTCATCGGGCACCTTTTCATCGACCATGGGAGGCACGCGCACGCGAACATGATTCACACCGGCCTTCGCGCGTTCGGCGATCCAGGCCGAAAGACCTGCGGGATCGATCGCGTCCGGAAGCGTATCTCCCAGCCAAAGATGCGCGGCGCGATCCCCGCCGGTATAGCGAAAATGATGGACGTTCGCAACCTCAATCCAACCCGGCGACGCCGATGCCAACGCGGTGAACTGCGCCTGCTTTTCGTGGTAACTCTCAATCGTGCTGGAAATGCGAACATCCCACGTGCCCGCTTCGAAAGGGCTGAAGCGAACCGTCATTCGATTCGCGCCAGCTCGATAGGCGCGCAGCAGGAAGGTTCGGTGACTCGGTCCTCGAAACTCAGCGGTCAACTCCGCGTTCGCGGGTGTGTTCGATGGAATGTCGAACTGGATATCGCAGATCGAGTAGGCGGGCGTCGGAGGACAAATGGTTTGCGCACGAAGCCCACACGAAACGAACAGAAACAACAAGCACGCAAGACGCCCCATCGCTACAGTCTATTGTGTGCGATACCAATCGAGAGTCTGACGCATTCCCTGCTCAAACGTGAAGCGCGGCGCATGGCCCAAGTCGCGAACCGCAAGAGTTGTGTCGGCTTGAGAATCCCGAACATCCCCGGCGCGCGGAGGACCGTAATCTGCCGGAAGCGTAACTCCCTCGATGCGTTGTAATAGCTCCCAAGCTTCATTCAAAGTAATGCGTCCGCCGTTTCCCGCGTTATAAACTTTCCCTGAGACGATCGCCGCTTCGCTCGCTTTCACATTGAGTTCGGCCACGTCATCCACGTAAGTAAAGTCGCGGCTAGTCAGTCCATCGCCAAAAATAGTAGGCGTTTTGCGAGCGAGAATGAACTTACAAAATAAGCTCAGCACGCCCGAGTAAGGACTCGATGGATCCTGTCGCGGGCCATACACATTGAAGTAGCGCAAACTAACAGTCTCAAGTCCGAAACACTCCGCGAATACCGAGCAGTAATATTCTCCCGTAAGTTTCTGAAGCGCGTAAGGCGACTTAGGGCGCGGCGTCATCGTTTCCACTTTGGGTAAAACATCGGTATCGCCATAAGCGGAGGAAGAAGCGGCGTACACCACCCGCCGCACGCCATTTTGACTTGCCGCTCGCAGCACATTGAAAGTGCCGTCGATATTGACTTCGTGAGAGGGAACAGGTTCGTCAATTGACCGCGGGACCGACGGAATAGCGGCTTCGTGAAAGACCACATCCGCATCGCGAACCGCCGGAACAATCGCGTCAAAATCGCGAATATCCGCCCGGTGGAATTCGATTTCACCGGCGACTTCGACTAAATTGTGAGCGTGGCCGGTAAGCAGGTTATCGATCACGACAACTCTCGCGCCGCCGCGGCGGATCAGCGCACGAACGATTGCCGATCCGATAAATCCCGCCCCACCTGTAACAACATATTTCTTCATAGTAAGCTGCGTAAGTAGTGTATGGACCGGCGGGCAATGATCACCGGATCCGGTTCGAAATCGAAGACCTCCAAGGAAATCCAGCCCCGGTAGTCGAGCCTTTGCAAAGTCTTCAAGACCGCAGCGAAATCGAAAGCGCCCGTGCCCGGATAACGGCCATCAATTTCGTTCACATGTACGTGCCGGATCATAGAAAAGTACCGCGCTATCAAGTTGGATGCCGACTCCATTTCATCCACCGCGTTATGTGTATCGAGCATGCTCTGAACAGCGGGACTGCCAATCTCGTCAACGACGGCGGCCGCCTCCGCGAGATTCGACACAACATCGCACTGATTGGCGGGAAGCGCCTCCACCAGAATGGTAACGTCGCGGCTCTGAGCATGGGACGCAACATCACGCAACCCATCCATAAAGCGCCGCGTTGCCTCATCGCGGGAAGCGCCCCCGATAGTACAGCGCTGTTTGGGCGACCCGAAGACCATCACGGAAGGGCCGCTCGCCAAATCGCCGCAAAGGTCAATCAGCATTCGAACATGCTCCCAGCTTCGCGCCCGCACCGCATCGTCAGCAGTGCTTACATGCAAACCCGGCGGACTCATCAGCAGCCAGTGCAACCCGACAAATGTCAGCCCCGCGTCCGCGATCTTCATGCGCAATTCGCGGCGGCGATTCGCATCTATCGCATTCGGCGCGGCAGCCAATGTATACGGCGCGATCTCGATTCCCGTGTATCCGGCATCGGCGATCTCCCGGCAAGTCTGCTCGAACGGAGTAACTCCGAACGCCTCATTACACATCGCGAATCGCATCACAGCAACTAACTGGTGTGGTCCTGAATGATCTTCCAGCCTTCGGAGGTTTTCCGGAACAGCAGCGTGAAGACCCCGTCCGCGTTGCCTCCGGCCGCTTGCGAGCGATCCAAATGGAAGCGCCCCACCACGTTGGCATACTGCGCATCCAGAAGATGTACTTCTAACTCGGAAAAGCGAATCTGGCCCATCTTCTCCGGCGTCGGATAACTCGCCTTGTAATGTTCCACCATCTGCGTATAGCCGCGTGTCATCTTCTTGCCGACAAACAATAAATCCGGCGAGTCAAGATAGCTCTTCGCGAAACCATCCAGATCGCCGCGATTCCATGCCGTAACTTGTCCATCCATGACGCGCCGGATATCCTGTTCCGGCTGAGCGAGAGCCACACACGCCCCGAACAGAAGTAGTGCAGCTAACTTAGTCATCGTTGTCCCCAAACAGATCGGTGACGGCGTGCCAGCCTTTGTGTTCATCGCTTCCGTGTTTATAGAGCGAAAGCTCGCGGCGCATCTTCTGCAGGGTCATGCTTTGCACCACCACGCGTCCTGGCCCCGTCATACTTGCAAGAAACAAACCTTCGCCGCCGAAGAGCGCGGTCTTGATTCCACCCGCTAATTGAATGTCGTAGTCCACCGTTTCATCGAAGGCCACAATGCACGCGGTGTCCACCTGAAGCGTTTCGCCCGCCGCCAGATCGAACTCCACAAAGTCGCCGCCCGCGTGCAGGAAGACGATCCCCGGTCCGGTGAATTTCTCCAGAATGAAACCTTCCCCACCGAAGAAGCCCGCGCCGATTTTCTTCACCAGCGCTATCCCGAAGTGGACACTCGGCTGTGCTACCAGAAATGCATCGCGCTGCGCCAGAATCGACTTCCCGGGCGCCAGATCGAATGCTTGAATGCGGCCCGGATAAGCACCCGCGAACCCCACTTCGCCTTTGCCGTTGGAATGAAAGTAAGTCAGAAAGAGAGACTCGCCGGTGATCTTGCGCCGGAACGCCCCCAGCAATTTTTCTCCAATCGTCGCGCCGCTCATGCGCGTGTCCCAATACACATTGCCGGTTTTGTAGACCATGCGGCCGGCCTCGGCATAAACCTCCTGCCCGGGCTTCAGATGCAGCCGCGCCACTTGCAGGTTGTCGCCTTGAATCGTGTATTCCAACTGTTCGATGGTGTTGTTCGCAACCGGCGCGACAACTCCAGGAACCTGCGGTGCTCCGCAGCGCGTACAGAAACGGTCGCCGTCGGTGGTCGGCGCGCCGCAATTGGTGCAAAAGGCCATCTGAAAATTCTCGCACGCGCGCGGTTCCCTGCCCGCTCGCCGATACAATAAAGGCCATGCGATCTGGGTCCTCATGTACAAGCTAGTGGCGTTTCTCTCCACAGCCATCGTGTTGTTCCTGATCGTCGGCATGGCGGCCTACTTCCGCTATTACGCCCCGGTGGGCAGTTTCATCCATCGCGATTTGGATGCGGCCACCGTCGTCAAGCAAGTGCAGCAATTGAGTGACTTAGTAACTGTGCGCTATGTGGTACAGAAGGTCGTAGGACTGACGGAACAGCGCCAGCCTTTGGGTCAGGAATCGATCCTATTGATGGTACAAGGCAAGGTGCTCGCGGGCGTAAATCTGCGGGAGATCAGTCAATACGACGTCGAAGCCATCCATGACCATGAAGCCAGCCTGCGCCTTCCCCCACCGCGCGTGATCGAGACCTTTATCGATGAGAGAAACACGAAAGTGTGGGACCGCAAAATTACGTGGTGGACGCCGTGGGTTGCGCCGGATCTCGACCTGGAACACAAAGCGCGAATGCTGGCAATCGACGACGTGCGCGGCGCGGCAATAGAGAACGGTGTTTTGAACGACGCAAGACGCAACGCGCAGGATGCGATCCGTAAATTTCTAGCAGCGTTTGGAATCACTACTGTAACCTTCCGCGAGGTAAAGAGCGTCAGCTAAAGGATATGCACCGCTGATACACTCCGAAGAAAACCGATGAAACGTTCCCTTCTGTGCATTCTCGCCGGGTCTCTCATCTCCGCCCAGACGATAGCGAGACTTGACTACCCACACGCTCCCAAGGGAAATCAGATAGATGATTATCACGGCATTCACATCGCCGACATCTACCGCGAGTTAGAAAATGCCGATTCGCCGGCAACGCAGAAGTGGGTGGCGCAAGAAAACGCACTCACCTTCGGTTACCTCGCCAAGTTTCCGGGGCGCGAAGCGATCAAGCGCCAGTTGACCGATCTTTGGGATTACCAGAAGTTTTCGCCCACCGAAAAAGCCGGCTCCCACTATTTCTACTTCCGCAATAGCGGCCTCCAGAATCAGAGCGTGCTCTATGTCATGGATTCGCTGCATGGCGCGCCCCGCGTGTTGCTCGATCCCAACACCTATCGCGCGGATGGAACGGCTGCCTTGAACGGCCACACGCCAAGCTGGAGTGGTAACTTATACGCCTACTCCGTGGCGCAGGCCGGTTCCGATTGGGGAGATTGGCACATTCGCGATGTAAGTACCGGGAAAGATCTTCCCGATGTAATTCGCTGGAGTAAGAGCTCGGAAGTAGCCTGGACCGCGGACAACCGCGGTTTCTATTACTCTCGATATCCGGAACCGCCGCTCAATCAGGTTCTCACCGCGCAAGCGCTAAATGCCGAGGTGTATCTCCATCGCCTTGGCGATCCGCAATCCTCTGACTCGCTCGTGTATCGGCAGCCGGCTCATCCCGAGTGGCTCTTCAACCCTCTCACTACAGAAGACAGCCACTACCTCGTCATTGAGGTACATGCCACTGACCAAGACAAGAATCTACTCTTCTACGAGGATGTCCGATCGGCAAACCCGCACGTCGTACAGTTCATCTCGAAATTCGAATCTATCTTCGAACCCATCCAGACCGCCGGCTCTGTCCTGTACTTACTAACAACGGATCACGCCCCGCGCGGACGCGTCATCGCCGTCGATCTCGCCCACTCCGAACCTTCGAATTGGAAGGAAATTGTCGCGGAGCAACCGGAGCCTCTGGGGGCCGCCCGATTGGCGGATAACAAACTCCTGCTGGCCTACATGAAGGACGCGCAAGCCGCGGCCAAACTAATGAACCTCGCGGACGGCTCCGTTTCGGATGTCAACCTGCCAGGCGTCGGAACCGCGATCTGGTCGCCCGCGCGAACAAAAGATCGCGAAATGTTCTATAGCTTCGCCGGCTTCACCAGTCCCGTTTTTGGCTATCGATTAGACCTTCAAACTGGAAAGAGCAGCTTGATTCATCGGCCCGATCTCAACTTCGATCCCGCCGCCTTCGAAACCAAACAAGTCTTTTACGCGAGTAAAGACGGCACGCGCGTCCCCATGTTCCTGAGTTATCGCAAAGGTCTGAAGCCGAACGGAAACAACCCTGCCCTGCTCTATGGATACGGCGGATTCGACGTCTCCATCACGCCTAATTTCAACCCGGCGTTCCTGGAATGGTTGAATCTGGGCGGTGTGCTCGCGGTCGCCAATCTTCGCGGCGGTTCCGAGTACGGCGAAGCCTGGCACCAGGCCGGAATCAAGTCTCACAAGCAGAATGTGTTCGATGACTTCATCGCGGCCGCGCAATGGCTCATCGCGAATCGATACACGTCAACTCCCCGCTTGGCGATCTACGGTGCAAGTAATGGCGGCTTGTTAATTGGCGCGGTCCTGAATCAGCGCCCCGATCTGTTCGGCGCCGCGATGCCGTCCGTCGGAGTGATGGACATGCTGCGGTTCCACAAATTCGGATTCGGTCCGTCGTGGACCGGCGACTTTGGATCGCCCGATGACCCACAAGATTTCCAAGCGATTCGCGCTTACTCTCCCTTACACAACATCCGCAAAGGCGCGCAGTATCCGCCGACACTAATCACGACCTCGGACCATGACGACCGCGTCATGCCCGGCCATAGTTTGAAATACGCCGCGGCATTACAGGAAGCGCAGGACGGTCCCGCTCCGATCCTCATTCGGATCGAGACGCGCGCAGGCCACGGCGCCGGAAAACCAACCACAAAACAAATCGACGAATGGGCCGACCGCCTGACGTTTCTGAAGAGTGCATTGGAGATGAACTAGCGCGTTACGATCGCTTCACCCACACAACTTAGGCACTAACATCCAGCGAAGAACGCCGCGCGGCTCGCCTCGAACACTGCCGAACTCGATCGCCACCATCGCCCCTTTTTTCATGTCCACCTTCAACGACGGCGCATCCAGCAGATAGCTCACTGACTGGCTAAACAACGGCTCGTGACCGGCCAGCAGGATATGTTCGGAATCGTGATTCGCGCGAATCTCGTTCCAAAGACCCCGCGGCGTGCCGTGCGGAACCAGCGCATCGCTTTCCAGCGGATCCGGCGCATCCAGGATTTTTGCCGCCAGCTTCGCAGTTTGCGCCGCTCGCTTGTAACGACTCGTCAAAATCGTATCGGGCCGCACGCCTGATTTCGCCGCGCGGTGCAATAATTCAGAAAGTTTCTCGCGCCCTTCCTCGGTGAGTTCGCGATTTTCATCGCTCTCGCCCGGCTGGGCATTCTCGGCAATTCCGTGACGGAGCAAGTAGACGAGCATGAATATGGGAAAGTCGTTTTTATGATAACCGCTTATGCCGCGATTCGCCGCGATTGATATCGGCAGTAACTCGGTGCGAATGGAAGTCGCCGAGATGGAGCCCGGACAAGCACCGCGCGTGCTCGCGTCCGAACGCCAGGTCACGCGTCTGGGCGCAAGCGTCTTCCGCGGCGGCCGCGTCAGTCAGGAGGCGCTCGACTTTCTCTGCGGCGTGCTGAGCGGAATGGCCGCCGTCTATCGCAAGTTGGACGTGACAGCCGTACGTGCTGTCGCCACCAGCGCGGTGCGCGACGCGAGCAACCAGAACGAGTTTCTGGCGCGCACGTCCGCCGCCCTGGGCACGGCAGTCGAAGTTATCTCCGGTCAGGAAGAAGCGCGGCTCATTCACCTCGGCGTGCAGTTGCGCTGGCCCCATCCGCGACGGCGCGTGCTGATGATTGACATCGGCGGCGGCAGTGCCGAAATCATCCTGAGTAACGATCAGAAAATTGAGTTCGCCGTATCGAAACAACTAGGCGCATTGCGCCTCAATGAGGTCTTCCTCAAGGCCGACCCGCCTCGCGAACGCGACTTGCATCGACTCGAAGAATATATTCAGGAGCGCATCGTCTCCGCGGTTCGCCGCATTCAAAAGACTCTTGGAGATCAGCCCATCGATCGCGTGATTGGAACCTCGGCTACGGCTTCGGCCGTCGTTTGCGCCATCAATCGCATCCCGCGCCCGCGCCGCGATGAAGCCGATAAAATGCGCGCCGGCACTCCGCAGATCCGCAAACTCTTCAACGAGCTCAGCCGCATGTCGCTCGCGGAGCGGCAAAAAATTGTCGGCATCGGTCCCCGCCGCGCCGAGATCATCGTTCCGGGTTGCGCCGTGCTCTTGCGAACGCTCGAGGAATTGAACCAGCCCGCGCTCCACTATTCGGCGGCGGGCGTGCGCGACGGCATCATCGCGGACCTGACCGAACGCGGCGTTCTTCACGAAACACTGGAATTGTCTCCCGATCGCCGCACCACGGTGGAAGAGCTGGCCGAGCATTATAGCGTCCCGTTGAAACACGCGCGCAAGACCGGCCGCATCGCCATCAGCCTCTTCCAGGCGCTCACTCCGCTGCATCGCCTGCAACCCCCGTTTGCCGCGCTCGCGGAGGCCGCGGGCTATCTTCACGACATCGGTCACTACATCAGTGACACGCGCCATCACAAACACTCTTACTACCTCGTCAACAATTCGGACATGCCGGGCTTCGATGAGCGCGAGCGCGAAATCGTAGCCAATCTCTGCCGCTATCACCGCAAAGCGCCTCCCATTCCCGAGCATCCGAATTGGCAGACGCTCGATACCGAAGGACGGCGCGCCGTCTTGCTGCTCGCTCCCATCCTGCGTTTGGCCGATTCCATCGATCGCAGCCGCGACCAGCGCGTGGATCGCATCGCGTGTACCGTGCGCGAAAGCGACGTGCTGATTGAGCTGGTTTCGAATAAAGATATCGATCTGGAAATCTGGGCGACGGAACGAATTGGCGATTTCTTCCGATCCGTCTATGGGCGTCCGCTCGTGATTCGCGGAGTTGCCGCATGACCCTATCGGAATACGTCCAGCAGCAGGTAGACCAGCGCATCGGCAGCGTCGCGGATGCCGCAAGCCGCGCTCAAAGCAGCCCATCGCCAGAAGAGATTCACCAATTGCGCGTTGCCATCCGGAAACTGTCGGAATGCCTCCGCGTCTTCAAAGACATGTTCCCGCGCGGCGCGGCCAAGTCGGTCCGCAAAGAATTGAAAGCCGCGATGAAGCTGGCTGGAGAAGCGCGCAATTCCGACATCGCGCGAGACCTCATGACCAGGGCAAAGGTGCACGCCACTACAGACTTACAAAGCGATCGCGATCAAGCTGTATCGCGTCTTGGCCGCGTGTTACGAAGCTGGATGCAGAGTCACGCCGCCGACGCCTGGCGGGAGTTACTCAATGCGTAAACGATCCGCGTCCACATTGAATTGGAAGCGCAAGACGGAAGCCGGAGTCAATGCCTCGCGTGTCCTGCCAGATATGGCGCGCGCATATTTCAGCGCAGGCAGAGACACGGTTTCCGCGCGGCCCGCGCCCGCCGATCTGCATTCGTTCCGTCTGCAAACCAAGCGCTTCCGCTACACGCTGGAACTGTTTGCCACTCTCTACGGCCCATCGATGCAGGAACATCTTGCGCTGCTCAAGCCTGTGCAGGACGCGCTCGGGCAAGTGAACGACTGCGTCGCGACCCATGACGCATTCGGCGCGGATGAGCATTTCCGCCAATACCTCACGAAACGCGCGGGACGCAAGGCCGGCCTCTTCTATCGGACCTGGACGCGGCAATTCGATGCACCGGGGCAGGAGGAAGCCTGGGTCGAATATCTCGCTCACGAACCCATTACCGAGGCGTGAGCGTAAGCGAGCGGGCCTGCTTACTCCCCACTTACTAACTCAGACTCAATCCGCCATCCACCGGTAGCGTCTGTCCCGTAATAAAATCCGACGCACTCAAAAAAAACAACACCGCATCTGCGATATCTTCCGCATCCCCCGCCCGCCGCATGGGAGTCCGCTGCACCATCGGCTTCACTTCAGGAGCCGACTGCTCCTCCCGGCTAAACGGAATCACGCCCGGCGCCACTGAATTCACCGTAATCCGGGGAGCCAGCGCCTTCGCCAAAGCTTTCGTCAACATAATCACGCCCGCCTTGGACGCGCAGTAGTGCGCATGATCCGCCCACGGACGCAATCCCCCCAGCGAGCTGATATTGACAATTCTTCCCCCGGAAACTTCCATCAGCCGCGCCGCCGCCTGGCAGCAAAAGAACACCGACTTCAAATTCACCGCATGAATGTAATCCCAATCCGCCTCTTCGATCTCCATCACATTCAATCGCGTGAAACGCGCCGCATTGTTCACTAACCCATCCAGCTTTCCGTGATCGGTTCGAATAGCGTCGAACATCGCGCGTATCTCCCCAACACTTTCCAGATTCGCGCGATACAGCGGTGCGCCTCCGCACTCGCGCGCCGCCGCCCGCGCCTCCGCCTCCGAATGGTTGTAGTGAATCAGAACGCGTGCGCCTTCGCGATAGAGCCGAAGAACGATGCCGCGTCCAATGCGCCGCGCCGCGCCCGTAACCAGGATTGTCCGCCCGGCCACCCCGCTCATGCTACCGGGTTTCCATGAATCTCTATTTCCACCTCGGGTTGCGCCGCGGGCTCCGGCAGCCGCCCGCTAAAATGCGCCCAGCCCCAAAACAAAGCCGTCAACGAACTTGCAACCCCAGCAAAAAGCCCGATCGTGCGAATGTCCGCGCGCGTCGAAGAGAGGCCAGTCGCCCCCATCGACAGCATCATCACCGACCATTGCATGGACTCCATTGTAGAGAAAACACGCCCGCGGAAACGGTTCTCCACATGATGCAGCAATTGGCTCTGATTCAACACCGAACTGATCGCCACGCCCGCCCGCGAGATCGCGATAAACAGCAGCGCAAGCCGGAAACTCCGCATCTGGCTGAACACGATGTAACCGCCGCCATGCACGATATAGCAGACGATGATCGTGATCTTATACGCCTCGAACTTCAGCCGCTTTCCTAGATAGAAAGCCACGGTCCCGCCGATCAAAAGCCCCAGCCCGGCGAAACTCCACAGGATGCCGATCCCCGCCGGACCGCGATGGAACACCAGCTCTCCGAAAAGACTGAACAGCACCTGCGCCGATCCTCCGCCCGTCGCCCAACCCACTCCCACCAGCGCGATTCCCAGAATCAGCGGCGTGCCGATCATGTACCGCAACCCTTCGGCGTACTCATGCCATGGGCGCACCACGTCGTTCTCGCTCAGCACCACGCGTTCCACGCGGAACGAACCTCCCGTCACCCGCAGCCCCACCACACATAACGCCGAAACGATAAACGACAAAGAGTTCAGCACGAACGCCCACTCATACCCCAGACTGCTGACTGTAATTCCGCCCATTGCCGCGCCGATGGTCAGCGTCATCCAGCCCGTAATCTGCGTCACCGAATTGGCCGCGTGCAGCTCCTCTTTGTTCGCGATCGTCGGCAGAATCGCAGCGCGGCCGCTCGTAAAGAATGGCGACGCAAACATCAATAGCGCGCTGCAGACGTAGAGGAACACGTTGTCTGGATGCGCGATGGACCAGATGAATCCCAGCGCGATCACCGCGCGTGCCACATCGCTCGCGATCATCACGCGCCTCCGGTCCAGCCGGTCCAGCGCCACGCCCGCGATCGGTCCCGCCATCACCGCCGGTATCGCCCGCGCCAGCATCACCAGCGCCGCGGACATCCCGGAGTGCGTATGCGCCAGCGCCAAACTCAGTACCGCAATGTTATTGAAGTGGTCGCCGACTTCGCTGACAATCTGTCCGGTCCACAACCGGCGATAATTGCGGTTCGAACGCAACAGCTCAACAACGGTCATGCCGCGCGAATGGTTTCCTCGCGGACCGTAATGCTGCGCAGATACTCCATATCCAGCTCGTAGCCGAAGCCGGGCTGATCGCTCACCGCGATCATGCCGTTACAATCCACCTCTACCGCGGGATCGATAATGTCGCGCTTCCAATACCGTTTGCTCGCCGAAACGTCGCCCGGCAGCGTGAAATTCGGAAGCGTCGATAACGCGATATTATGCGCCCGGCCGATCCCTGCTTCCAACATCCCGCCGCACCACACCGGAATGCCCGCGCTCTCGCACACATCATGTACCCGCTTGGCTTCCGCGAACCCGCCCACGCGGCCCAGTTTGACGTTCACGATCTTGCACGCCTTCATCTCGATAGCCTGCTCGGCATGATGCGCGGAGCGAATGCACTCATCCAGACAGATCGCCGTCTGCAGCTTGCCCTGCAGCTCCGCGTGATCGATGATGTCGTCATGCGCCAGCGGCTGCTCGACCATCATCAGATAGAACTCGTCTAACTCGCGCAACAGATCGGTATCGCGCGGCGTGTAAGCCGAATTGGCGTCCGCCATCAAACGAATCTCGGGAAAACGTTCGCGCACGGCCCGCACCACTTCCACGTCCCAACCCGGTTTGATCTTCATCTTGATCCGTTGATATCCCGCTTCCAGCTCCGTATCGATCTTGCCGAAAAGCTGATCCACCGAATCCTGAATGCCGATCGAAACACCGCAGCCAATCTCCTTTCGCGATCCGCCGCCGATCTCTTCCCACAGCGCCCGCCCATGCATGCGCGCCTGCAAATCCCACACCGCCGCTTCCACCCCGCCCTTCGCCATGTTGTGCCCGCGGATATGCGCCAGCAGCGGGTAAACATCGTCCGCCGTTTCGATTTTCTTCGCCAGCAGCCGCGGCGTCACGTAGGTCTTCGCGACTAACCACGCGCTCTCTGTCCACTCTTCGTTATAGAAAGGATGTTCCCCGGCAGTGATCTCGCCCCATCCCGAAACGCCGTCCCCGCGCGCTTCCACGATCACAATATCCCGCTCATACGTGCGGCTGAAACTCGTCTCGAAGAAGTGCACCAGCGGCATTCGCAACTGCCGCAAAACGAAACTCTCGATCTTCATGGCCACCTTCCCAGCAGATAATCGCCGCCGCTCACAGTCTTCTCGAATCCGATCACCGCCAGCCCATTCTTGAAATGCGCATCGAACTCGTTGCTCACGCGCGCCTGAATGTCCTTCGCCCGCGCCGCGTCCAATTCGCGCATCTCCCCTATCTCGCCCGGCACCGAAATCCGCGCCTCAATCGCTGCGCGCTCGCAAGCCTCGCGATGCAACGCCGCCTTCACGCGATCCGAATCGATCCACCACTCCGCCGTTACCCGGTCCGTCGGCAATCCCCCATGCAGCACGCTCGTCGTCTTGCCGTACTGATTGAAAACATGCCGGCGAATAATAGCGCCCAAACCCTCGATGTTGAAATACGCGTTCTTGATTTCCAGCGGATCGAACGTCCATTCCATCAACGCAATTCCACGGTCCAGCGCATCCGCGCGCTGCGCGAGCTTCAACATGCGGCCGATACCATGGTTCCGGTAGGCCGCGCGCACGCCCACCATATGGCTATGTAGATATGCGCCGAATTGGCGTTTCACGCCCGGAATCGCCAGCGCGAACGCCACCATCTCACGTTCATCGTAAGCCCCAAAAGCCTGGCCGCCCACCTTCACCGCCACCGTAAACAAACGCGCGGGAAGCAACTCGATATCTTCGAATTTCCAGATCTCTTTCTGCAGCCGCACCGCGGCGCGAAACTGCTCCTGCGTCGTCAGCGGCTCTACTCGAATACCGGAATCTTCTTTCATCGCTCCGCGATCTTCGCCCGCCGCCACAATTCATCCATCTCTGCCAGATTGCTCTCCGCCCCGGTCTTGCCCATCTCCTTGAGACCCCGCTCCACGAATCCGAACCGCTCGCGAAATCGCGCGTTCGAACGCCGCAACGCCTGCTCCGGATCCACCTGAAAGAAGCGCGCCAGATTCACCATCACAAACAGCAGGTCACCGATTTCATGCTCGCGCTCTGCCCGCGTCGCCGCCGCCGCAAGCTCCGCCCGCTCTTCATCCAGCTTCTCGAACACGCCCGCCACATCGTCCCAATCGAAACCCCACTGCGCCGCGCGCGAGCTGATCTGCTGCGCTTCCACCAGCGCCGGCAATGCACGCGGAACCCCGTCCAGCAGGCCTTTCGCTTCATCGCCCTCGGAACTCTTCTCGCGCGCCTTGACCTCGCTCCACAGCTTGCGCACATCCGCTTCCGTGCGCGCCTGCTCCTCACCGAACACATGCGGATGCCGCCGAATCAACTTCTCGCTAATCGCCTCCACCGAATCGCCGATCGAAAAGTGACCCGCATCTTCAGCCATCTGCGCGAAGAACACGGCCTGCAACAGAAGATCGCCCAGCTCCCCGCGCAGCTCGTCCCAATCCTCGCGGTCGATCGCATCCATCACCTCATACGTCTCTTCCAGCAGAAACGGCTTGATGGTGTCGAAGGTCTGCTCGCGATCCCACGGACATCCGCCGGGCGCGCGCAATCGGCGCATAATCTCTACCAGGCGCTCGAACTTCGCGCCGGCTGAAAGTTCGGAGGCCATGACAGGGTTCTCGTTCAAGATAGCATCCGTTGTTATCCTGAGCTTGATGAACCATACCGATAGGATTGGACCGTTTTCGGTGCGGTTCCGCGGGGGACAGGCTCAAAGCAGGTGAACGTTTTGGTTCTGGGGTCGGGCACGAGTTCAGGTGTCCCGACGATCGGTTGCCCTTGCGCTGTCTGCCATTCCGCCGATCGCCGCGATAACCGCCTGCGCCCTTCCGTATTGATCGAGAACGCCGGCTGCAACATCGTCATCGACACCACGCCCGACTTCCGCACGCAAGTGCTCCGCGAGCGCGTCGATCATGTCGACGCCGTTCTGTTCACGCACGATCACGCCGATCATATCCTCGGCTTCGACGACATCCGCCCCTTCAACGTCATTCAGCGCGGACGCATCCCGGTCTATGCCGCGGCCAACACCATGGCCTCTTTGCGCCGCATATTCCCCTATGTTTTCGATAACAAAAGCCGCACCACTTTCATCCCCGAAGTAGAAGCGCACGATCATGAAGGCAGCGTCTTCCAGCTCTTCGGTCTGGACGTTCAACCCATTCCGCTCCTGCACGGCAAGCTGCTGATCTACGGCTATCGCCTGGGCGACTTCGCCTATCTCACCGATCACAGCGAGATTCCCGAAGAGTCCCTGGAGATGCTCTCCGGCCTCGACGTCTTGTTCCTCGACGCGCTGCGCTACAAGCCTCACCCGACGCATTCCACCGTGGAAACCGCGCTCAAGAATGCCGAACGCATCCGCTCCAAACGCACCTTTCTCACCCACATCTGCCATGAGCTTCCGCACGCTGCCACGGACGCGCTGCTTCCCCCCAGCGTCCACTTGGCCTATGACGGACTGCGCATCTCTTTAGGAGCCGACCGCTAGATGCCGGTCTGGTGGAATCTGGATGACGTGCCCGCGGATTTCGGTCCGAGCGCTCTGACCATCGGCAACTTCGACGGTCTCCATGCCGGCCATCGCGTGCTGATGCAGCGTACGGCGGAGCTGGGCCGCGCGCATGGCTGGAAGCCTTCCGTACTCACCTTCAATCCGCATCCCGCCCGCGTGGTGGCTCCTTCGCGCGCCCCGCAAATCATCACTTCTTTCCCGCGCCGCATCGCGGTGAGGAAAGAGGAAGGCCTC
>JAVHMZ010506070.1:0-16705 GCA_034782995.1 Amazona versicolor
TGCATTGCGTCCGCACGCTTGACCTGACGGCGAAAAAGGGGAGGGGCGTTCAAAACGCCCCGGGGGGATATACTCGCTTACTTCCGAAGTGCGGGCCCCTTTGGAACTTTCTCAAAATCTTTTACTTCGAGCGCACCCGGAGATGGATTGCAGTGGAAAACCGGCGCATGCACGCTGAATTTCGCGTGATAGCGATCTACGATTTCCTTCTCAAACTTATCGGCTGCATCCGGGCGAAGAAGGTTCACGGTGCAACCTCCGAATCCCCCTCCTGTCATGCGTGCGCCATACACGCCGTCTATTCCTAAAGCAGTGTCCACGAGAAAGTCGATCTCTTCGCACGTGATCTCGTAATCGTGTTGCATGCTCCGATGTGACTCAACAAACAGCTTGCCCATTGCGGGGAGATCGCCAGCCTTTGCCGCCTTGGTGAATGCGAGCACACGGTCATTTTCAGTGATGACATGACGGGCGCGTTTTTCGGTCACGCCGGTCAGCTTCGCTTCGGCGATGTGCTCCAATTTCGCGTCGCGTAGACTCTTCACCTCCGGGTGCACGCTCGCAATTTCGGCCACGGCCTGGTTGCACTCGTTGACGCGGTCGACGTAAGCAGAAGTTGCTAATTCGTGCTTCACCATCGAATTGACCGCCAGGATCGTCACGTCCTTCGGCATCTCGACAAAGCGATGCTCCAGGCTACGGCAGTCGATCTCTACCGCCTGATTCTCTCTTCCGAAAACGGAGATGTACTGGTCCATGATGCCGCAGGGCATTCCGACAAATTCGATTTCCGCCTGCTGACATAGCTTGGCGATTTCCACTTTGCCGTATGATCGTCCGCCTAAGAACGTGAACGCGCTCGATACCTCGAGAGCCGCCGAGGAACTCAGCCCAGAGCCTTCCGGCACCTCGCTGTGCAGCATGAGCTTGGCGGGATGAATGGTCACGCCTCTCATCGCGAGCTTCTGCGCCACACCGATCACATAGTCCGTCCAGTTTTTCCGCGGTTTCGCCCGCAACACATCGGCGTCAAACTCGAACCCTTCGCCGCGGTCGAGCGAATACACATGAATTTTCCCGTCGTTGCTCAACGATGATGCCATGTAGCAGCGCATGTCGAGCGCGATCGGAAGTACCCAACCCAAGTTGTAGTCCGTATGCTCGCCGATCAAGTTGACGCGTCCCGGCGCGCGGAAAACGCGCGGATTCGGGTCGCCGTACAATGCTCGAAATTGTTCGATCATGCCGGTTTCTGCGGAACGGTGCGCGCGAGGAGAAGCATAACTGCTCCGAACACCAACATTGGCGCGCCGCTATAAAGATTCACGTTCACCGCGGTCAGCGCCGCGCGCGTGCCTGGAGAAAACAGTCCCACAAGGACAAGAATTAGTCCGGTGATGAAAAAGAAAATCCCTGAAGGTACTCGCAAGTCGAGCATATTCGTTTCACCTCGGCCTAGCGGAAAGCGAAATTCAGAAGCACGAGAGCCACCAGCACAATTCCGGCCAGTGCCACGGGGCGTTTATACCAGGCCATCGTCGAATCCCGTGGCACACGCGTTAGCCCGTATACGAGCCCTTCGAGCGCACCGGCGGGTTTTGGCCGCGTGGCGAGACTGACGGCGACAGTCACGACAAAACAGGTCGCGAAGGCGATCATCGCAATCCAGAAATTCTGTGCCATAGCCGATGGAAAATGATACAGCACGCCGAACCAGCCGCCCTTGCCTTCGGCCTCCGTAAGACCCAGCGCTAGCCCCGCCATTCCTGTGCCGGTGGCAAGCCCCGTAAATGCGCCATGCCCGGTGGCGCGTTTCCAGAACATACCCAGAAGAAAAGTGGCAAACAGGGGAGCGTTGACGAACCCAAAGACAAGCTGCAGGAAATCCATGATGTTGTTGAACTGGGTTGCCAGGTACGCCGTCCCGATGGAAAGTGCGGTTCCCAGAAATGTCGTTAGCTTGCCGACAGTCAGGTAGTGCGAATCCGGAGCGTTGCGGCGGATGTAGCTTTGGTAAATGTCGTAGGTGAATACGGTATTAAAAGCGGTCACATTGCCTGCCATGCCGCTCATAAAAGATGCCATCAGCGCTGTCAGCCCCACACCCAGCATTCCCGACGGGTAGAATTGCGCCATCAGGGTCATGAGAGCCTGATCGTAGTCGTAAGTCACGCCGTCGGCTTTTAGGGGCAGCGTGTAACCAGAGTGCATTTTGGTCAAGGCGATCGCGGCGAGGCCGGGCACAATCACGATGAATGGCATGACCATCTTCGGGAAGGCGGCCATCAGGGGGGTCCGCCTTGCGTTAGCCATCGAGTCGGCGGCCATGGCGCGCTGGATCACCAGAAAATCCGTACACCAGTAGCCGAACGACAGAACGAACCCCAAGCCCGCCACTAATCCGAAAATTTCGATTCCCATGGGATTTTCGGTGTGGTGAGTGACATGCGCCCACGCATGCGTGTAAACATGCGGCAACCGCTCTTGAAAGCCGCGCCAGCCGCCAGCCTGTGCAACGGCCAGGATGGAAAGCGGAGCAAACCCCAAAACGATCAGAAAAAACTGCAGAACCTCGTTGTAGATGGCACTTGTGAGTCCGCCCAGATACGTATAAGTCAAAACGATTGCGGCTGAAAGCAGGACGGAAGCGGTGAAGCTCCAACCGAGCACCAGCTCGAGAAGCAATCCCAGCGCATACATCGAAATGCCTGACGAGAACACGGTCATGACCGCAAACGTGATCGCATTCAACCCGCGCGTTTTCTCGTCGAAGCGCAGTTTTAAATACTCGGGCACAGACCGCGCGCGGCTGCCGTAATAAAACGGCATCATGAACACACCCACAAAGAGCATGGCAGGAACCGCGCCAATCCAATAAAAGTGCGACGTCATGATGCCGTACTTCGCGCCCGAAGCCGCCATCCCTACCACTTCCTGCGCGCCGAGATTGGCCGCCAGAAACGCGAGGCTGGTAATCCACACGGGCACGGTATGCCCGGCTGTCAGAAACGCATCAGCAGACTGAGCGCGCTTGCGCAGGGTCCACCCGATGGCAATCACAAATCCGAAGTACAGAATCAGTACGAGGTAGTCGACAAAGGCCAGTTTCAACGGAGAAAGCTACTTCCTCAAGAGAGTGCAGAGTGCCCCCAAACGGCAAGAAGCCGTTCTGCCTCCATCTAAGCTATTACGCGTAAACGTTTTCGGCAAGGAGTGTTTGCCGTTGTGGGCCCGAAAACGTGCGTTCTCGCCTTTTTTGCCCGGTTCCGGCTTGACGGTGGTTACGGAAGGAGCTCGAAAGTGACCGTGACGGTCGCGCGGACCTCGATTGTGCCGGGGGAAACTGGTGTCGCCGTCGCTTCTGCGCGCGCAGCCATCATCATGGGACGAACCGGCCCGGGAACGACCGGCTCGCCTTCTTCCATCTGCAGAATGCGCCCGAGGCGCTGCCCCATGCTCGCGGCGAGAGCTTCAGCGCTGCCGCGTGCGTCGCGCGCCGCCTCGCCGAGAGCCTTAGCGCGAACGGCTTTGTCGTCTTTCAGTGCCCAGGTGAGACTGTTCATGCTATTCGCACCGACGCCAGCCGAAGCATCGATGACTTTGCTGAGCAGCGTCAAGTCATTCAACTCCAAATGCACCGTATTGTTGGCCGTATAGCCCTGGATCGTGGGCTGCCCGCCATCTTTCGGATACTTGTAATTCGGACTCACCGAGAAATTAATGGTTTGAAGAGCAGCATTCGGCGCAACCGATTTCAGCATTTTCGTTACAGCATCCGCTTGCGTCGCGTTTGCCGACGTGGCCGCTTGAGCGGTTGAGCCCTGCGTGACAACGCCGATATCAATTCGGGCTTGATCGGGCGCAGCGGAAACCGTCGACTCCCCGTGAACCCGCACGAAGGTTGTAGCGGGTCGCGCGCCTTGGAGAGGAACAACGTCGGGGCTTTGCGCGATTCCGGCTGCTAGTAACAGGAGAAAAGAGAGCATCATTATCGTGAGTTAGCGTGCTGCTGCTTCGGCGCGCAGGGTTTCCTTGACCGGCTGCTCGGTCCAAACGAAATACAGCACGCCCGCGACGGCAGCTCCTGCGATCGGGGCGATCCAGAACAGCCACAATTGCCCCAAAGCCCAACCGCCGACGAACAGCGCCGGTCCCGTGCTGCGCGCCGGATTTACGGAAAGATTGGTAACCGGGATGCCGATCAAGTGAATCAGTGTCAATCCCAGCCCGATCGCGATGGGCGCCATGCCTTGCGGAGCCCGGCGATCGGTTGAGCCGAGAATGATGAGGAGAAAAAAGAAGGTCAGCACAATTTCCGCTACGAGGCACGCGCCCAGACTATAGCCGCCTGGCGAGTGTGCTCCGTAGCCGTTTGAAGCGAACCCGCCTGGATCGAACCCCGGCTTCCCGGACGCGATGAAATACAGAACGCCTGCGCCGAATGCGCCACCAATCACCTGAGCAACGATGTACGCCGGGAGATCGGCTGCAGGGAACCTGCGCGCGATTGCCAGTCCAACCGAAACCGCCGGATTCAAATGACAGCCGGAGATGTGCCCAATCGCGTAAGCCATGGTCAACACTGTTAAGCCAAACGCAAAGGACACGCCCACGAAACCAATGCCCAAGTTCGGAAAAGCAGCGGCCAAAACCCCGCTTCCGCATCCGCCAAAAACAAGCCAGAATGTGCCAATCAATTCCGCCAATGATCGTTTGGTAAGTGACATTTTGATTTCCCTTCGCCAGTTGTTTCGTTTGGTATCGGACAACGGCTCCATCTATCACAAGCGTCTGACGCGGAAAAGTCAATGGGGAAATCGGGGTGACCGCAAATGAGGGGACGCGCGGCGGACCATGCACTCTTACTTGGGCGTTTCGTTTTGTTACCGGGTTCGGGATCGTTCGCACTCGCGAATTTTATGTTACGCGCGTTGCGATGCTTGTGATCAGTTCGCGGGCTTTTGGGAAGGCAGGATTCTCATCAAAAAGGCGATTGAGTTCTTTCAATGGCTCACCCATTCATGCTTACGTAGAATCAATATCGCCGGCACTGTAGGATCGTGCAGCCTTAAGAAGTGATGACCTATGCCTGCAAGACCAAGCATCAGATTCGGTGTCTCTCCCTCATGTGTTCCGCATGGCCACGAACACTGCATATACCGCTCGATACCGGATACCGCAGCGGTGTGATTGATGGAAAGATCCTGAGCTCGGGATTCTTCAAAAATCTCCGAACCGTAGAGCAGTGCCTCAGCGTTCCCGCAGACGCCGTGGCAGAGCGAGTAGTTCCCTGTTCCACGGCTATTTGCCGCGAGGATTGATTTGCGCGTGGTGTTTAGGGCAGCGATTGCTTCTGCTCGATTTACTTCGTCTTTGAGGATTTCGTACGCGCGCATGCGCGACAAAGCAATCCCCGAAGCACCGTGGCACCAGTAACAAAGGCAGGAAAACCTCGTTAACTTTCTGCTGCGCGCAGATAAGTCGGCTCGAAAATCCGGCCAGTTTTCTTCTGACGCATTAAACCACTTGCGTTCATATCGGAACGCGTTGAGCGCGGCAAGTTCAAAAGATTTTACCCCGGTTATTGAGTAGAGCTCTAATAAAGAACAGGCGGCGCCAGCTGCGCCATGCGAGTAGCCTGTGAGGTTATGATGGCTTGCGACTCCGGTTAACTTCCACGACATTCCGGCGTCACACTCGTCAGCCGCCTCGACTAACTCGTGTCCAAGACGAATAGCAGAATCAAGCAGGAAGGAACGATTCGTTATGGCATAGAGAATAACGAGAGACGAGATCGCTCCAGCGCGACCCGAGATAATATCGACTTCACAACGATCGAGTGGTTCTTTCAGAGCTTCTCGCAGAAGGTTGAGAGCTTTCTTCTGCAGTTTCTGGTCATCCAGAATATTGGCTAAGCGAACTGCCGTCAGGGCGATTCCGATCCAGCCGTTGAAAAGACCGATTCGAGATATAGGAGCAGTCGGAGCGCAGCATGTAAAGGCCTGGCGAATTGCTCCCAGGGCTGTTGCCCGAAATTGATCCTCGTCCGTAACGCGAAAGAGCTCCGCCAGAAAGAGAGCGATCCCGCTCGTACCGGAATACAAATCCGACCCTAGCGTTCGGTAGATGGCCGTCCGCCGTCTCCCATTCGGCTGACGTTCGATCGGCTCGGCGCCGACCCAATTGCAGCGATCCTCATGCCAGAACGCCTCTTCGACGATCCGCTCCCCGATTCGCCAGGAAGCTTCGAGTAGCCTATTCCGATCTGCTGAAGCCAAATTCATCCGCAATCACTCCGTAGTTATCTAGCGACTCGTTATTCATATAGGGCGTTCTCAAGTTGATCTGCGACCCAAAGTGATCCACAACGATGCCGAGACGATCATCGAGATGACGCGCTTTTTGCTCGTAGGCTCGAATGAGCCCGTCGGCGAGAACCCGGCAGCGGTGTTGGCCAAAGCTTTCCCGTCCTTCAGGATCTTCTGCGAATCCCAAACCGGGAGCCAAGCACTTGGTGAAGACGGGGACTTCCGGATTTAGATAGGGTGCAAGCTGTGGAAGCGTGCGTTTCAAGAAGGCGGCAACTGTCGAATAATCTGCTTTTCGAACGTATAAGACACCTCCGTCGCAACGAATGTAAGAAGCAGGATCGTTTAACACCTTCAAACGGAAGAACAGGTTTTGTTCATTCAACTCGCGCGTGCACAGGCGAACCAAGTGCGCGGATCCTTCCGCTTTCAGGTTCCAATAGAGTCGAAGAGTTGTTGACTTATCTCCATCAGGGTGATCGCGATTGCTTAATGCCATGTAGTATCCGGGCGAAGCACTTGTCAATTCTTTATGGAGACGTAGACTTACAATGCTTCCGGGATCCGGTTTTTCAGACGTAGGCACACATTGCTCTCGAAAGACCGAAAGCCTAACGCCGTTTCCACGCTGAACGACCCATTCGCGTTCGCTCGACGCGATGAGCTTCCAACCGCCTTGAACGCATCCGGTTCCCGCATTCGCCAGCGACAAGCTTGCTGCAAACGAAGTCGAATCAATGCCGAAGCTGGACTGCTCCCACGCCTCGGAAATGCACCCTCCGCGAATATAGAATCCGCTGTAAAGTTGGGCCTGTAACTGCGAGGACAGATATTCGCGTGCGCTTTTATTTGTCATCGCGCGCTGCAAGCGTTTTGAACACGAGGACGACGACTGCCCAGACCACGTGAAGCTTGTTGGGGAGTGAATGGTAGTCTGGCCCACTGCTTGCGAGATAGCTTGGAAGTAACGATTCATCTCGGTAGAGCTTTCATGCCACGCTGAAGTCCAAGGAGCTCGTCTACTGCCTCCTCGGGCCTTTCGAAGATATTCGAACTCAATTGGAGCAGACAGACTATGTTGCTGCACAGTGAGGAAGCGTGCTGTGTCTGCTCGAAAGCAATCTGGAGCAAGCGAGCGGCAGCATACCTTACCGCACGTATTAAGTAAGTCGAGGATTCCACATTATTCAGTTTTTTCCCGATGGCGTAAGCCTGCCAAAACGCCCGAATCGCACGATGGAATCGTTGGATCGGATATTGGGCTAGTGGCAGATAGTGTTCAGGATCGTGCTGTCCGGAAGCAGGGATAGAAAGAAGCCATGAGGATAGAAAACCCGCGAAGACCGCCCCGATATCCCAGCAAGGGTCGCCGAGATTCGCGAGTTCCCAATCAATCAGTTTCAGGCTGCTTGCGGTATCAGCTGTTTGCCGGGGTGCTACAAGGCAGTTGTCCCACTTGACATCGTGGTGTATAAGAGCGTCGGTCCTCCACCCGGCCTTTACTTCATCGAGAAGTACGGCCATGTCGCCGGCGTTCTGTACGATCCGGATGATTTCAACGCTGACTGCGCTCGATTGGTGAAAGAGACTCAATCCGGGGCGGTGAATCGATAGAATCCATGGAAGCCGTGGTTCTAAGCCGTACGCGCGAGCTGTCTCAAGACCGGCGGTTGTGATTCGGTGAAGAAGACTAAGCGCAGTGCCTAGCTTGCGCGCCATCCAGATTGGAAATCGGCCTGTTCGATAAAGGTATTCGCGGATGTCATGCCCATCGCTTACCGATTCGAGAATCAGCACCCGCTGGTCCGAGTCATATTCGACAAATGAAGGAACAAAACGCATAAACTTTGCCGCGTCCGGTGACTCACTCAGAAACCGATAAACGCATGCCTCGTGCGCAACAGTCGCAATCGCATCCGAAGTCGCTCCTTGTTTCAGAAAGTACGATCGTCCATTTGTGCTGACCGTCCTGAAGTTCTGATTTCGGCACGAAGCTCCCATAACAACAAAGTCGCAGTCCACAATGTTTCGAGGCGAAATGAACCCACTGTCAAAGAGATAGCGAGCGATCTGAGTTTGCGCGATCATGAGATTTCAGTAAGTTGGCCATATGGCCAGCCGAAGTGCCGGACTTCGACTGGCAGTCAACAGTAAGTTACGAGTTGTCAGCAGACGAACTCACGTGTCGAGCAGAACGCATTCTGCGTACCGCAACTGACCGGTTCCAGCGTGCAAGGATAGACCTTGGTATGGGTGCAGTTCGTTGTCGGCGCTTGGCACATGGGTATGTGCCAATTGGCGGTTGCCGCAACAGCTTGAGCACCCAGACTTCGTTGGAGGGGAGCATCAGGATAAAAGGCGGATGACCCTGGCAGATACGCCGAGGCTATGCTCCCGGACAAAAAACCAGACTGTTTCGACTCTGTGATGACCCGGACGTGATGCAGGGTGGCGCCAGCATTGAGCCAGACGTTTGTTCCCCCCAGCGGCGACTCGCTCGGGACGGGACGGGAATACGCCACATCCTTTTCCAAAAACTCCACAAACTCATCGAGCTTGGGAGTGAGATAAAGCTTCCATACACCCTCTTCGGTGCCCTTGCCCAGCCACCCGGTTAACTGCATTGTCGCTTGGCTTTTTGCCGGGGTTAGTTGTTCAACGAAGGGATCCGTCATCAAGGGTTGCTTCTGTGGAACTCCTGGATTATCTTTGTTTGCCATACTATGTTTTCCTTTCTGGTATGCGGCGACACTGGTCAGCAAATGGTTGGTCGCGGTCCCAGCGTCGTACTACTGAGATGAGGCAAATCGCGAAAAACATTTCTCGGGTGCTTGACTAAGCTTGGGCGGGGAGCATCGGTGATGAAGACTAAACCCTCTTGTAACCGAAGACTCAAACGGATAACTTTGTCGTTTCTGAAGTTGATCACGATCTCACTTGGAGTAACCGTACAGGCGGCCGCGCAGCCTGTAACTTCCCCGAACGAGCAGCCTTGTTCGGCCAGTCGCGCTTCGTCCTTAGATTCAGATGCAAGCCGCTGGCTCGAACCTGGGAAACCGATTAGCCGCATCCTGCCATCGCACAGCAGTCAATCCTTTTGCATTTTTTTACAAACCGGCCAACACGCCGCGCTTAGTCTGATGCCCAAGGGCGTTCGGGTCAAAGTTGAACTGCTCGATTCTTCCCGTGCCCTGCTTGTGGAGTGGATTGCGCCGGAGCGGCTGGACTTAGTTGCTTCGGACGCACAGC
This sequence comes from Amazona versicolor, assembly GCA_034782995.1. Taxonomy (NCBI): domain Eukaryota; kingdom Metazoa; phylum Chordata; class Aves; order Psittaciformes; family Psittacidae; genus Amazona; species Amazona versicolor. The sequence continues at coordinate 9,558 of JAVHMZ010506070.1, forward strand.
CATATATGCTGAGAGTCTTACCCGAATATTTGAACCGAGGCTCAACTGACTACGAACTCGTTTTAGACCAGCCAAATGCCGCTTCAAAATCTGACCAGGCCCTGTTTAATGCTCACCGGCTTGGCTCGCAGGTTCATTTGCTCGATAGGCAAGGAAAGTATGCCGATGCGATCACCACCGAGAAGGAAGCTGTTAAGCGCGCCGAAGAGGCGGGACCGGCAGGCGAGGCATTGATCGCGCAGCTCCTTGCTGACCTGGGATGGCTTCTATCAAGAGCGGGAGATTTTGTAGGCGCTGAAGAGAGTCTAAGAAAATCGCTCGTCATGTGCGAGCGAGATCCGAATGGGCGGATGTCGCAAAGGGCGCGCGCTCTCGACGGTCTTGGAGTCTTGTACGTGCGTAAACAGGATTACGGAAAAGCTGAGGAATTCTTGCAACAGGCGCTCGACGTCACCCGCCGCAAATACGGCGATGACGATCCAAACGTGGCCTCCTGCCTTGAAGACATCGCCTTGATGCGTAACGCTCGCGGCGATTATCAGCGAGCGCTGCCTGAGATCGAACGCGCTCTCGCCATCGACCAAAAGGCTTTGGGCACTGGTGATCCAGCTTACATCCGAATGCTCGGCGGGCTCGCTAGTGTCTATCTCAGTTTGAACGACAATGACCAAGCGCAATCTGTGCTCGAACGGCAACTTGGGCTAGCCGAGTCAAACCTGGGCCCCTCCAATGTAAATGTTGGCGATGCTCTTTATAGGCTTGGCAGGATCGCACGGAGAAAGAAGAAGCTCTCGCAGGCTTTGGACTACGACTTGCGCGCGGAAAAAATTTATGAGCAAATCGATGGACCGGGGGGCCCCGTCACCGGTTTACTTCTCAACAACATTGGAAATGTTTACGAATCCCTGGGCGACTACGCTCATGCGCTGGACGCTTTTCAACATTCATTCGATCGGGTAGAGGCCGCTCTAGGGCGTGACAAAGCGCTTACGCCGCTTGGAAACATGGCGCGGGTGTACGCGCGCCTGGGGGACACGGCTCATGCGATCGAGTGCCTGAAGCGAAAAAACGAAGGCGTGGATCGGGCGGTTTCACTGAACGTGATCGTCGCTTCGGAACACGAACGACTCGCCTATATCCAGTCCTTCTCCGAAACGGCCTCGCAAATCATCGACGTGAATTTGCAAAAAGCTCCCCACGACAAAGCCGCACGTGACTTGGCGGCGCTGGTCATCCTGCAACGAAAAGGGCGCCTTCAGGATGCTTCCTTGGACGTTACTGCATCCCTGCGGCGGCACTTGAAACCGGACGATCAATCCATGCTCGATGATCTGAGCGCGGCTACGGCTTCGCTTGCTAAAGCCTCTCTGAGCGGTGGGGGACAGAGTTCGGCCGAGGAACGTAAGCGGCAGATCGCGCTTCTTGAAGCGAAGCGGGAAAATCTGGAGATCGAGATAGCAAGGCGAACTCAAGGGTACTACCAGCGATTCGGAGACGTGACACTCGACGCGGTGAAAGAGGCCATTCCCATCGGTTCTGCTCTGGTTGAATTTGCCATCTACAGACCATATGCGTCCGACACTGACATTTCGCTGGACGGCGAGCCGCGCTATGTTGCGTACGTGATTTCGCGCAATCGTGAGGTTGAGGTCAAAGATTTAGGAGATGCAAAAGGGATTGACCAGAGCGTGCGCCGTTTTCTCCAAGCTCTGCGGGATCCGGAGAGCGAGGAAGTCAGACAACTCGCTCAATCGCTCGACTCGCGAATCTTCCGTCCCCTTCGAGCATTGGCAGGTCAGCCACGGAATTGGATTATTTCCCCTGATGGAGAGCTGAATTTTGTTCCCTTTGAATCGTTAGCCGATGAACGCGGACGTTATTTGCTTCAGGATCACCTCGTCACATATGTAACTACCGGACGCGATTTGTTGCGAATGAAAGCGGAACATCGGAGCCAATCTTTCCCTCTTATCGTCGCGAATCCGCTGTTTGGCTACAAGAATAACGGGAGCACGAACGGGGCAGCCGTCCAGCCTCTTACCAATCTCAATCAGCGTCGCGGAATCACTGTCGGCGAAAATCGCTCGCAACTGTTTTTTGCGCCCTTGAGCGGGACCGCGCGGGAGGCTGCTCGAGTCAAAGCGCTTTTTCCTAATGCCAAGGTTCTCACTGGGAGCGCCGCGTCGAAAACAGCGCTTGCGCATGTCGACTCACCATCCATATTGCATGTTGCTACTCACGGCTTCTTCCTCACCACCCAACAGGACTTGAATGGTTCAGCGCAGTTGGGGTCGCCAAGTGCTCAAAGCAAACAATCGACTTCGTCCCCTGAAAATCCTCTCCTCCGGTCAGGATTGGCCCTTGCGGGCGCGAATATAGAGAACGGGGAAAAAGACAACGGCATCCTGACCGCCTTGGAAGCCGCGAATCTCAATCTCTGGGGAACAAAACTTGTAACTCTTTCGGCCTGCGACACCGGAGCAGGTGAGCTCAAAACGGGCGAGGGTGTTTACGGTTTGCGCCGGGCGTTCTTTCTCGCAGGAGCGCAGACAGTGGTGACCAGTTTGTGGCCGGTCAGCGATTACGCTACGCGCCAACTGATGACCGGCTTCTATACGGCTTTAAAGAACGGCCAGGGCCGGGGAGAGGCGCTGCGCAAAGCGCAACTAACGATGCTCGCGAGAAAAGACAGAGCACATCCGTTTTATTGGGCTGGCTTCGTCCAGTTCGGCGATTGGTCGCCCCTCAATGCTCATTGAGCCGTTCGCTGGCCGGTTTCGGCGCGAATTGAAACGAGCGAAGAGCGAAAGACACGATCTAACCGGTTCAAGCATTCCAATTTTGTTACGGTGTGTTGACCGGGCTTGAGACGAGCTGGGCGGTCAGCTTATCATCAACGACAGTAAGGAAGAGAACGTCTTATCCCGAGACTGCAGCAAATTCGGAGTTGGTCACCCACATCCGAGTCCCTTCGTCACTTGTTGAACTGGCTTGATGAGGGGATTGATTCTGCTGGAGAGCGGTACCTCGAAGTACGGCGCCGGCTCGTTTCGTATTTTGATCGTAAGAACTGCCGCCACCCCGATGATCTTGCGGACGAAACCCTCAGTCGCGTCATGCGGCGCCTGGAGGAGGAGGGATCATTCGGCGACACGGCTCCTGCACGTTACTGCTACATCGTGGCGAAGTTCGTCTTTCTGGAAGAGATTAAGCGTCCCAAGCAGTGTGAAGCTGATTTCGAAGATATAGAGTTTTCTCCTTCTGCCGAGCCGGTTCGATGTGCGACTCAGGCTACCGAATTAACTGTTCGGGAGCACTTGTTGGAATGCCTGGATTGCTGCTTGAAACAACTCGACGCGCAAGATCGCGAACTAATCCTGGAATACTATCAAGGCGAGCAAACCGCGAAGATTGAGACGCGCCGTAATATAGCCTCCCGCCTGGCACTCACAATGAATGCGTTGAGTATACGCGCGCACCGGATCCGGACGAAGCTCGAAACCTGCGTAAGAACTTGCGACGCCGATGCACAAGCGGTTTAAGACGTCTTACTCAACGGGGTGACGATGCCGATCAAACAAGACGCTATTCCCGATCAAGACTTAAGAGATTACCTGCTCGGCAAGCTTGGTGATGCATCCGAGCGGGTTGATGAGTTAAGCGTGTGCGATGATGCGTTCTCCCATCGGCTCGAGGCGGCTGAGAACGATCTGGTGGATGCTTACGTTCGCGGACAGATGCATGGCCAAGAGCGTCAGCAGTTTGAGGCACACTACATGTCGACAGAGATGCGGCGGAAAAAGGTTCACGTTGCACGCGCATTGAGTCTTGCCGCTACCAGCGCTGGTTTCGGTGCTGACGCGCAGTGCTCCGTGATTACGAGACGCCAGGCGGTTAAACCGCGCCAAAGCCTCTGGTCTCGGTTGACCTCCATCTGGCAAAACCCCCGCTCGCGGTGGGCAACCGCGTGTGCGCTACTCGCCTCGTTTGTTGTTTCCACTGCATGGCTCAGCATCAGCAACTACCGGCTTCGAGTGGAGAACCGCAGTGCAGGTGAGGCATTTGACGCCGCCGAAAAACGACTTCGGCAACTTGAAGAGCAGGCGCGAAATCAAGCCCGGCCACGGGATGAGACGCATGCGAGCGGTACTTACTTGGGCGTGGACGCGACCATCCCTTTGACGCAGGTCAGCAGTTTGTATCTTCCGCCGCCTCTACGAGGCGTTGGCCCTGTGGCCGCTGTTTCATTGACGGGATCAGATAAGTGGCTTCAATTAGAGCTCGGTCTCGAAGCGAACGATTTCCGTCGATATCGTGTTGACCTGAAGGATCTCGGGCGGCAGTTATTCATCTGGCGCAACGCGCTTGCCGAAAGCTCAAGTCTAAAGCACCGGCCCGTGGTTCGCGTTTGGGTGCCGGCCGAGACACTGAAGCACAGTGGCAGTTACAGTGCTGATGTTCGGGGTATTGCCGCAAACGGTCAGAGCGAGTTGCTCGGAGTTTATGTGTTTCGGGTAGCAAAGAACGGCGCGGGGCGGACGGAGGGGCAATAGAGTCTAGGGCGCGCCGAGTGCAGGCTCGTGTTTCATTGCGATCAAAACCGGATGATTCGCGAAGCGCATTGGTGTCTCTTTTTCACCGAGGCTCCGATTGCCCTAAAGCGGCCCTTAACGGCCCCAGCAAAAAACCAAGTTCATCCTCGCCACCGTGTTAAGAGTGGGCAAAACCTGATTGTGACCAATCGCGGCACGACCGTAGCGAAAACCAGTCCGGTCGCATCGAACGAGAGCAATGCACTACAATGTGGTGCATGAAGACCGAAGTTTATAGCTGGCGAGTGTCGATGGACGTGAAGACCGAACTTGAACGTGAAGCACGCCGCCGCAAGATATCTATCTCCAGAGCTCTCGATATGGCTGCCCGCGAATGGCTGAACAAAAGCGGTGCTGAAAACCAAGGCAATGAGGAGCAAGCGCGCCTCCAGGCGGCAGCCTCCAAGTGTTTTGGCGCACTCGCAGGCGGTGATGCTCATCGCTCGGAGAACGTGCGCAAGGAAGTGCGCCGGCGACTACGCCTCCGGCGGCACAATGGCGATTAGCGCTCTGATCGATACAGGCGCAATTCTGGCTCTGCTCGACAAGCGGGACCGCTGGCATCGCGTTTGCGTCGAGGCATTCCCGCTATTCCGGCTGCCTATGTTGACCTCCGAAGCAGTCCTGACCGAGCTGTTTCATTTGGTCAGTGACAACCGCCGGGAGATCGAAGTCACTTGGAACTTCGTGCGCTCCGGCGCGATCAGCCTGGCGGCGATCGAAGACTCCGAACTGGCTCAAGTGCAAGCCCTAATGCTCCGCTATTGCGACCGTCCTATGGATTTTGCTGACGCCACTCTCGTTTACTTGGCGAAGCGCGAGAGGTTGCCAACCATCTTCACAGTAGACCGCGCGGATTTCGAAATATACCGGATTGAAGGCCGCCGCCGTTTTCGGGTTCTTCCGGCGGACTGGCCATAAGCTGAGGACCGCTTGCACAAAGGGGCCATCTAGTGTTGCCCTCGCCCGTCCTGCTGGTCAGAGCATCCAGCTTGATCTGGATCATCCTCGGTGTGGCGCATTTGCCTAGGGCTTCGCCGCGGCCGTATCCTGGCTTTCAACGCGGTCCGGCTCTTATCTCGAGCAGTCACCATGATTGGGGTGCGCGAGCGCGGAACAGTTTCTTGCTTTGTTGTAGTTTGGAGGATCATGTCTCACTCCTGGCGCAGAGCCGCTTGCGGATCGATTCGAGACGCTCGCCTTGCCGGCGCATAGCCGGCAAGAATTGCGGCGCTGACGAGGACAACACCGGCCAGCGCCAGAATTCGCGGATCATTGGGCCGTATCCCGAACAGAAAGGATTTGACAAGCCGGAACGCAATTAACGCGACCGGCACGCTGACCGCGAGTCCCACCGCCGCCAGTAGCAGAACGCGGCGCAGAACCATCCAAATCACGGTGCCGCGTTGCGCGCCCAGCGCCATCCGGATCCCAATCTCGCCGACCTGGCGCTCTACGCTATAAGACATCGTCGCGTAGAGTCCCACGCACGCGGTCAGGAGAGCGAGAATCGCGAAACCCGTACATAATTTCGCGAACGCGAGTTCCCGGCTAATTGTCCGATCGATTTCGGCAGCCTGTGTAATCACGTTTGTGATGGGTATGCGTGAATCTGCCTCCCGTACGATCTCTTGCACCCTCCTGACATACCTCAGCGGATCACCCGCAGTGCGAAGCGCGTAAGTCACTCCTTCCGGAGAAGACTGGTTGACCGCGGCGAACACGGTCATCGGACTCCTTTCTTCTCCTTTCAGACCGCCGTACCTCAGGTTGGCCGACACACCGACGATTTCGAGATCGCGCTTCTCGTCCACGAACGTAATTCGCCGGCCTACGGGATTCTCGTTCCGGAAGTAAGTTCGCGCCAGCCGCGCGCTGATCACGGCAACCGGCGTGGAACCCGGTTGGTCGCGGGCGTCAATCTCACGCCCGGCCAAAATCGGAATCTGCATCGTCGTGAGGAAACGCGGTCCGGCGGCCATGACGCTTGCGCCCCGGATAGTGACAGCGCCGATCTTCATGGTGCCCCTGTATGTCTTTCCGGCACGGCCGGCGCTGATGATTGAGGATTGCGAAAAGCTCGCACCGCTCACTCCGGAGATCGATTCGAGACGCTCGCGCAGGTTCGCGTAAAAGGTGGAAATCTCCGGGTCGCGATGCCCGGCCTGCCGCGCGTTTAAGGAAAACAGAAGGATGTGTTCCCGGGCGTATCCCAGTCGGACGGAGTGCAGATTGTTGAGTGTCCGGACAAATAAACCCGCGGCGACCAGGATGAGAAAAGACATCGCGATTTGGGCGACCACCAGAATATGTTGCGCGCGGCGGCGCGGTCCGCCCCCGCGGCCATTCTTGAGCACTGGCATGACATCCGGACGTGTCGCCTGAATCGCCGGAGCGAGGCCAAATAACAGGCCGCAAATGACGGAAACCGCCGCCGTCACACCCAGAACATTCCAGTTCAATTCCGCGTGCAGAGTAAAGTTTTCTCGTCCGTTGGAAAGCAGAAACGTCAATGATCGCATGCCCCAGATCGCAAACAGGACTCCGAATGCTCCA
>JAVHMZ010506176.1:0-16702 GCA_034782995.1 Amazona versicolor
TCGCTATGCTCCCTCGCACTGGCCATCTCCGCCGACATGCGTTTATCGAGAAGCGACTGGTAGTTTGCTTTCGACGCCGAATAGTCTCGCGTCAGCGCGGCCAATTGCTGCTCGCGAATCGGCATGCGCTCCAGCCGGGATTGGTATTCCGAGAGAGTCTGCAGAATACGCTGCCGCTCGTCGGTGCGAGCATGTAATTCGCGGTCAAGCAGCTGGAGCTGAGTCTTGGCGGTTTGTATGCGCTCACGCTCGCGGTTGGCCTCTGCCACGAGCTCGGGAGGCAGGCCGCGCGAAATCACTGGGGCCACTGGGGCTTCTGTCTTGCCGGTGGCTGGAGCCGCACTCGCTTCCGCTGCCCTGGCTCTGGCTTCGGCCTGCTCTGCTTCCCTTAACTCTGCCGTCAGGCGGCGTATCTCCGGGTGCGTATCGAGGTATCTTCGACGCGCGATGTCCAATTGATTTCGAATGTCGTCGGAACTGCGGAAAACGCGACGCTCTGGCGCATCAAGAGAGGCCTCGGCGCTGTGCGAGACTTCTTTGGCGGGAAAAGCAATGGTGGTCTCGCTTGCCCTGACGAGCACTGCCAGAGAGGACTCGGCGAAATGCAAGGTGCTTTCGAGCATGACCCGGCTTTGTTCCGCCCGGCTGATCGCATCCTGGCTACCTGCAAGTTCCGTCTGCAGACGCCCCAAGGTCGAGCCCAGCGCCGCTTCCTGCTCGGGAAGCTCGCCCGCGTATCGCATTTTGAACTGACTGACACTCGACTCCTGCTCGTCCAGCTGCTTCTTGGCGATGGAGAGCTGCTGTTCAATAAACTGCGATGTGCCCTTAGCACGCTCTTCGCGCGATTCAAAATTCTCACGGATAAAGAGTTCGGCCACGCGGTTGACAACGCCAGCAACCACGATCGGGCTCTTGCCTGTGAAGGTGATGCGGAACGCTCCTCCGGGCCGGTTCATAGCAAAGCCCCGATCTTGCACGACAAGCAGATCTCTCCGGAACAGCTCAATAATCTCGTCGGACGTCTTCTCCTTGCGCTCGGCCGTGTACAACCCAAATTCGTCCACAATGGAGAGCAAACTCTGGGTATTCAGGACTTGCCGGCTGATGGCCGTGAGACTGTCCTGCAGCGTCACCTGCACAGTGGAGGCAACAAACTTTTCCGGGATCTTCTGTGAGTCGACCAATACCACTGCTTCAGCCTGGTACACATTAGGGATTCCCCGGACCAGATAGATAGAGGGGATCAGGATAAGTATGGACAGGAACGCACTGAGAAGTTTTCGCTTCCACAGCATCCGAATGAGTGAGAGTGGCGCGAAACGCGCGAGCGCAAAGGGTGCGACCCGCGATGTTGCCACGCCCGACCTCGAGTTCATGGATGCGCCGTTTTGCATATGTATTCGGTACGACTTACCCAGTGCAACTTAGATGCCAATGACCAATCGGCTGAAATCGACCTTCCGTTAACTCTCTATCTGTGAGAAGTGCCTGATTTTGGGGACTATGTCGAATTGTGCGCACTTAGTAATTGCTTTCCGAAGCAGTCGGATCAGGTTCCGTCCTGTCCGGAACTGGCGTTCGAGCTACCCTGCGCATCGTGGGAGCCCACGTGAACGTCAGTCTTACTCCATCGACGCCCACTGTTCGAGCTGTCCCCAGCTGGTGAAAATCGCTGATCACGTGCACATAGGACAGATCCGCATTTAATTGCGCGGAAAGCGTGCGGGCTATCCCTCCGGTAATCTGATAGACATTCGCCTGATTGGACAGGCCGCCGGAAAAGCGCTGGCCGCCGGCACTCGCGACAATACCCCAGCGCCGCGCCGGTCGGCGCCAAGTGTACGAACTGAGAGCGGAAAGAAGAGACGTGGAGCCAATCCCATACGAATCGCCGACCTGCTTTGATAGGTTCAGCGCAATCGTCGAGTTCTGGCTGCGGTGCAACAGCCCAGCTCCGGCTGTCCATGAGTCGGCAGATCGGCCGCCTAACTGGGTGGAGCGAAATTGCCCGACACCCAGGCTGACGTAGCTATACCAATTCGGGCGTAATGTCCGCCCGTACGTCACACCCACATCAGTTAATAGGTAATCTCCAATGACCGAGTGAACCTTATTGACCTTTAGAGTCGTACTCAGATCACTGCGGGTTGTCAGGGAGTAGCGAATATCAAAGACGCCTTGCTGGCTGCGGCTTTTTCCCACGGCAATCTGCTGCGCAGCAGACTTACCATCAGTCTGCTCCTGGGCGGTCGAGAACCCCAGGGATCCGGACAGATGCAGTCGTGGCGAGTAGTTGTAATTAAGCCCGGTCGCATAATTCAACGACAGAACGCGATCGCCATAGAGCAGTAACGTATACGGCTGCGCCGCTCGCGCCGACAGCGCCGCGCCGGATAGCTGCCTCAAGTCGTCAAGCGACGTCGAGCCCACGGCCGAACTGAGCTGGATGTTTGGATCGAAAACAAATTGTTGTGCATTCAGAATGCCGGCCGCCATCCGGTTTGTCAGGGTCAATCGGGGACTTAGCGAGCGAGTCATGTCGAACGACAGAGCCTGGTTGAAGGAATGCAGGTCGGAGAAACGCACGCGGCTTGTAAATGACCCGGTGTAAATCAAGTTAAAAGAGCGCGTACTCCTGGTACTCGTATACCCAGCCGAAAACGATCCTTCGCCGAAGAAGTCACCATTAGTTCCATAAACCGAACGATTGACATTGGTGAGATCTCCCAGCAACGAGGTGTAACCAGTGGAAGCGGACGCCCCAAAGATGTGGAAGCCATGCGACGCAGGAGCGGGGTTTGCCAGAATGTATTGAGCTTCTAGTCGCATTGAAGCCCATGCCAATGCCAGGAGCATACATGCGGCGGTCCTCGCTATCCAAAAAATTGTCTGGTTATCCCGAAGTTTGGGATTACACGACAAGCCGGTACGCGATCGGCGTAAGGGCGCGCTCGCTTCGTTTCTCTCCACGTTTCACCTCCGGCCCTACGGAACGACGATGGTGTCGCCCGGCTGCAATACGATGCCGATGCTGGAAGGATCTCCCTTCAGAGCAGCACGATAATTAAATGGAATTCGTTGCGGCTTGGGCATCTCGTTTCGAAGCACATAAATCTTGGTCGTTTTTGCGTAGTCAGTAATCCCGCCCGCTTCGGCGAGTGCCTGCAAAACAGTCATCCGCGACGCCATGGAGATGGGGCCTTCTTTGCGCACAGCTCCGATCAAGTACACCTTCTCGCTGTGAACCTCTTTAACAATGACACTTACTTCCGGAGAACGAATGATGGACGACAAACTTTCCGTAATGCGATCTTCCAGTTGTTGTGGAGTCATTCCAGCAACGTGCATCTCGCGCAACAAGGGCAAGGAGATAATCCCGTCCGAACGAACGATAACGGCCGGTATGGAGGCGTCGGGCTCCTTCCAGACAGTCACCTGAAGAACGTCACCGGTCCCGATGACGTAAGGCACCTGCTGGTTTCGCAGTTGCCTCGTCTCCGCTCTCACGGCGTTGCTTTCTCCTTGTGCCTGCAGAGGAGCAAGGACAGCAGCTGCCAAGAATACAAACAGGCAGGAGCGATTTCGGAGTGACATGATGCGAGAGAGTTGCACATCAGATGCCAAAGGCATGGAAGTTTCAGAGTTTGTTTTGGAGAAGCAAGCTGGACTAGATTTTCCTAGACCTTTTCGAAATGAGGTGCCGCCTATGTGGCTTCAGAAACTAAGTCTGTTTATAAGTCGATAAGCTGCTCGTTAAGTTAGGGTCCTGTATTGCCTGTACCGGTACCGGGGTAGTAGCTTGCCACCAGCATTTTGTTGACTACGTGGCTTAAAGCCCCGTATCCTGAAGCCACCGAAAATTAAAAGCCAATCCGTTCGGCCCGGATGGCCTCCTTCGCTGGAGATCTTGTGGGGCGACTTGCGGGGTCGGCCCAACATAAAAAGATTCAGAGGTCCGAGACAAGAAAATGAGTTGCCAATACCTAAATGACTCGCACGATGCTGCGAATCTACCTTTGCCGGATTGCGTTGATCGGATGTATTTCGGGGGTTCCGAGCGAATGCTGGAACTGCGACGACTTACCCGCCGAGTTGGTCCCACGACACTGCCTGTGCTGATCCAAGGCGAAACGGGAACTGGTAAAGAAGTACTGGCCAAAGAACTCCATGCTGCGTCGGATCGGGCTAAGCGTCCCTTCATCAAGATCAATTGCGCGGCAATGCCTGCCGATCTGATTGAGAGCGAGCTCTTTGGATATGAAAAGGGCGCCTTCACTGGTGCCATGCAGCGTAAAGCCGGGCTTTTTGAGTTGGCGCATAACGGAACTCTGCTGCTTGATGAAATCGGCGACATGGATCTCCGCCTGCAGGCCAAGCTTCTTCATGTCGTTCAGGATTGTCGGGTCCGCCGTGTCGGGGGGCACGAAAGCATTCCCGTGGATGTTCGCCTGATCACGGCAACCCATCGCGATTTAGAGAAGGCGATCCTGGCGAACACATTCCGAGAGGACCTCTACTACCGGATCAACGTCGTCGGCCTGAACCTGCCAGCGCTGCGGGACCGACTTGACGACATTGTGAGTCTTGCAAAAATTCTCCTCGCTCGCCATCAGGACGATGGGCAGGTCGCGCCGCCTTTGACCCAGGCAATTTGTGAGGGACTGCGCCAACATGACTGGCCGGGAAACGTCCGCGAGTTAGAGAATGTGCTGCGCCGGTATTCGGTCTTCAGAGATTCAGATCTGCTTCTTAAGGATATTGGCAGGATTCGCGAGCGATCTCGCACTACCAATGTTGCTCCTATCGGGCCGGTGCTCTTGTCTAGGACTTCTGAGCCTGTATCCTCCTACGCTCAACTCTCCAGGGCACGAGACAAGGCGGAAGTGGACGTGATCCTGGCAGCACTAAACAATCACCGCTGGAATCGCAAAGCCGCTGCAAGATCGCTGCAGATGGAATACAAAGCGTTTCTATACAGAGTGAAGAAGCTTGGAATCGAAAGTCGGAGGGCAAATGTTCCTGCCGCGAATGGCCCCGCACACCCTGTGTCGATCCCGCATGTAGTTGGGGCGTAAGAGGCAGACCGACGTGTTCGGTTGAACTAACCGTTGAGCTTCCCGGCTTGGCCCTTTAGGTGCAGTCGTTATGAGCGACCCATTTGAGGCAAGTAGCCAGAGCTAGTGAAGATCAACAACTTTACTCCCGCCATCATTTTGGGTGGCAGTTTAAGTGCACTAGGCACATCGCGTTGTTTATGGCGAGGGAAAGTTCCAACCTATGCAGTCTGCCGCCGCAAGGAGCTGTTGGCTCATTCCAGAACCTATCGATCGCTTCCAGGTAGCGATCCCGATCACTGCTCGCCAACTGGGCTTCCTGACACTTTGGAAGCTTGCGGGTTGACCGGAGCCGTCCTGTTCCCCTGTGCCGACGATTGGCTTTCAGCAGTGTCGACACTTCCTATGTCTTTGCGCGCGCGGTTTCCTGCGGTTACTCCTCCGGAGGGAATCGTCGACATTGTTACTGATAAGTGGCAGTTCGCTCGCCAATTGCAATTACTCGGAGTGCCTCACCCACAGACGATTCGAATTAACAGTCTGCCCGAGCTTTGCTCGCTGGATGAGCGCTGCTTCGTGGGACGATTTCTGAAACCCTGCGATTCCTTGTCCTTCGCCCGAAGACACGGGAAAAAGGCCCACTTATTTGGAACTAAGGCCGAAGCTATATCAATTCTCAAGCCTACTGCCGCAAAAGACTTGCCGATGTTACTGCAGGAGACAATCCCCGGGCCACCTCAAAACACCATTTACCTCGAGGGCGTCGCCAATGGCAAAGCGGAGCCGCTCGCCCTTTTTGCTCGCCGGCGCCTGCGAATTTACCCACCCAGGGTTGGCAACAGCACCTACATGGAAAGCATCTCTGTTGCGGAAACAGGAAATGCTTTGAGCTCTCTACGGGCAATCCTCGACGCGTTGCACTACGAAGGGCTTTTTAGCGCAGAGTTTAAATATGATGATCGAGACTCCACCTTCAAGATTATTGAGATTAATGCTCGATCCTGGTGGTATGTCGAGTTTGCCTCCCGATGCGGACTCGATCTTTGCGTTGCTGCCTATCTGACAGCTCTAGGCCAGAAGGTTCCACCTGCAAGCGAATACGCACTTGGCAAACACTTTGTACATCGCGGTCAAGACTGGCGTGCATTCTGCGCCACAACGTCATGGCCAAACGTTTTCAAATGGTGGCGGGCCTGTAGCGGATCGTTCGACTCTACGTTCTCGTGGCTGGACCCGGGCCCTGGAGCGCACTACGTGGCTCAAGTGATCGCGCATCGGGCAAAAGGGCGATAAGCATGTCAAGACCGCTTAGCGTGCAACTGTTGTCCGAAGCGTCCTACCCGGCTTGGAACGCCCTGCTGGCGAGATCTCCTGGAGGGAGCATCTATAGCATGCCGGAATACCTGGAAGTCCTTTGCTCCGTTACGGGCGGTCGCTTTCGGATCGTTGCCGCTGAGCGCGGGTCGGAATTGGTAGGCGGTGTAGCGCTCTACGAGTGCTCTCATCGCTGCGGAACTTACGTCCGGGGACGTTATCTTCTCTACTACAACGGCTTCGTCCTAGGCACATCGCGCAGCAAATACCCATCCGAGGCTACAGCTCAGCAAGTGGAAACGCTCGCCGCTCTTGAGAGATACGTTAGCGGGCTCGGTTACGGACGACTTTCTCTTAAGTCGCGCTCCAGCTTGCGAGACGTACGCCCACTGATCGACTGCGGCTGGAGAGCGCGGCCAAGCTACTCATACGTAGTTGCGATCCATGACCTTGAACAGGCATGGACCCGTGTTGAACAGAACTTACGCCGGCTGGTGACACGGTGTACACGAGAGGGTTACACCTTTAGCTGCAGTGGCGACTTTACTCAGCTGGTTGCGATGCACGAGCGGAATCATCAGACAAAAGGTACGCCGCTTTATCTACCACGGCAAGCGTTCCTCCAGTTTCATCGACAGTTGGAAGATCGTGATTTGTGCAGGGTTATGGAAGCACGAGATCCCAACGGCGAAGTTGTTGCCTCGCAGTTGACTCTGCTGGGGTGCAATCCGGTCGCACACATTGTGGTTGCAGGTGCTCGCCCCGATGCCATGCGGTCCGGAGTAACTGCCTTTCTGCGCTGGCGCTCCTTTCAATGGCTGTCCGAGCACCGGTTCACTGGCGTCGATCTGACCGATGCAGCATTGAACGCTGTCACTCACTTTAAGAGCCAGCTGGGCGGCAGCCTGGAATTGAACTGGCATTTGGAGAAACCAGATAGTTTAGCTTTCCAAGTACATGACGCAATCTACAGACTTGGAAGCCGCGCCAAGCAGTCTGTCGTTTCTCTGGGCCAAGTCAAAGTCCGATCGTTGTCGCAGGCGACGAATTAGCTATGCCCACTGGTGCTGATACTCTGATTGCCGCTCTACACCGCCTGGGTGTTCGGCATATATTTGGCGTTCCAGGAACACAGACAGTAGGTCTTTACGAGGCCCTACGATGCTCGCGAGTGGAATCGGTTCTTGCGACGAGCGAATTAGCCGCGGCTTTTATGGCGAACGGCTACTACCGCGCGTCCGGCCAGGTCAGTGTCGTCATCACAATTCCAGGACCAGGTCTTGCATATACTCTCCCCGCTATTGCGGAAGCTGCGCACGATTCGGCAGCATTGTTGGTAATCACTCTGAAGCCGGCCGGAGGCCGCCCTTTTGCACTGCAAGCTATCGACCAGCGCGCAATTTTCGCACCAGTGGTGCGGGCCGCATTTACCGCCGATCGAATGGAAGATCTTGAGAACACCGTCGAAGCAGCCTTTCAGGCCACGCTAAAAGACGAACCTGGACCGGTTTTGCTGGAGATTGAAGCGTCCCTGCTTTCTGCGGTGCACAATACGCTGAGGCATCGCCCAAGCCCCGATTTGTTGGCTGGCAGTAACGACGTAATAAGTGAGTCACTGCAGCATAATTCCATTGAGAGAGGCGTTGAGTCTACGCTCGCTGCATCGCGGCTTGCCATCATCACCGGCCAAGGGGCCTTTGGAGCTGCCCCGGAGATTCGGCAAGTAGCGGAGGCGCTAGGGGCGGCGGTGATCACAATGCGATCCGGGCGCGGATTGCTGCCCGAAACGCACCCGCTCCTGTTCCGCTTCGATTTCTCGTCAGATGACGGCTTGGCGCAGTGTAACCATCTCTTAGCCAGTGCCGATTGCATCCTTGTTCTGGGTTGTAAGCTCTCGCACAACGGCTCACATGGCTTCCGTCTCCGTCTCGATCCCGAAAAACTAATTCACGTCGATCGTGCGGAGTCGTCCTTGCAACGTAATTACCTCAGCAACCGAGCCTGTGTCGTCGCTGATGCTGGAGTCTTCTGCCGTCGTATTTTGGCACGAATACCTGATGGCGCTCCTCCACGCGACTGCTGGATAACGCGTCCGGCGTATACACCCGCTCATCCTGCTGAACCTTTGTTAGGCGACTCTTCCCATCCTGCCGACTTTTTCAACGACCTGCGCCGAAATCTTCTGCCAGACGGAATTGTGGTGACGGACTCCGGAGCACACCAGGTTCTGTGCACGCGCCATTTTCCGGTTCTTTCGGCGCGTGGCCTTATCCTGCCGACAGACTTTCAGTCCATGGGCTTCGGCCTGCCCGCTGCTATTGGCGCCAGAAAGGCTTGTCCGGACCAGGAAGTGATAGCGCTGATCGGCGACGGCGGCCTACTGATGACAGGCATGGAGCTGTCAACGCTTGCGCGGCTTAAGCTTAAGCTCATTCTGATTGTTTTCAACGACGGTGCTCTGGGACAGATCCGTTCGCAGCAACAGAGCTCCAATGGCGTCGATTTCTCTACTCGGATTGCTACGCCGGACCTGCAGGAGTTCGCTTCTTCCTTCAGGATTGGCTATCGCAGATGGACCAAAGCCGAAGACGGATCCCTCAAATCCGCCTTAGGTGAAACCGGACCAGTGCTGGTGGAGGTTTCTGTACGCGACAGCGCACGTATGCGTCGCGTGGCAGTGGAAGGTACCGTTCGTCGGCTGCTTCGATCCTCC
Source organism: Amazona versicolor (assembly GCA_034782995.1). NCBI lineage: Eukaryota > Metazoa > Chordata > Aves > Psittaciformes > Psittacidae > Amazona > Amazona versicolor. The sequence continues at coordinate 9,085 of JAVHMZ010506176.1, forward strand.
AAACGACGCCTTGGCTCCGCCAGACGTAGTGTCCGTGCTTAATACTGAATTGAGAGAAGAAGTGCGAACTTCTTACGCTTGGAGGCGATCACCACGTCAAGTAAGGCTTGGCTGGGAGGCAGGGACTCGAACCCCGATACGCAGATCCAGAGTCTGCAGTCTTACCATTAGACGACCTCCCAAAAGTCGCTTTCACAGTTTACCGCGATACAGTGTGTGGGATGGCAGGTGACGATAGCAAAGTCGTGACCCTTGCTCTGGACGTTGGGGGCACGGGTGTAAAAGGGATGCTGTTGAACGGTAAAGGCAAACCGATCAGCGATCGGGAGCGCTTCGATACGCCTATTCCAGCGACGCCCGAGAATGTGTTTAAAGTCATGGATCAGATTGTCGAGCGGCTTGGCGACTTCGATCGCGTGTCGGTAGGCTTCCCCGGTGTGGTGAAACACGGGGCTACACTGACAGCTCATAATCTCGATTCCAAATGGGTTGGCTTAGACCTGCAGCGACTGCTGATGCGGCGCTGGAAACGACCGGTGAAAGTAGCCAACGATGCCGCGGTACAGGGATTAGCGGCCGTTCGCGGACGCGGTGTCGAGATGGTGATTACACTCGGCACCGGGTTTGGTTCTTCCTTGTTTCTGGAGGGCCGGCTTGTGCCCGGTTTAGAGCTGGCGCACCATCCTTGGCTTAAAGGTAAGACCTACGAAGAGTGTCTAGGCAGGAAAGGATTTAAGCACTACGGGCGGAAACGCTGGAACAAGATGCTGGAGAAGGCTATCGCGCAGATCGAATATCTCTTCAATTACGATCATCTCTACATCGGCGGAGGTAATGCCACCAAGATCGATTTCACGCTGCCTCGCGATGTCACCCGTGTGCCGAATCAAGACGGGCTCCTTGGAGGTGCGGCTCTTTGGCGAACGTGATAGCAGTTGGTGCGCGATGCCTGCAGCTCAGATCGGCAATTCTATGACATTGAGAACAGCCAGCCAAAATCGCAAAGAGAGTGCGGGCAAGACTCGGGCAGGCAGAAAAGCGTATTCCCGGGACTCTTCGAGCCTTCGGTCCCTGCCCAGCATCGGCGCCGCCGCAGAGCAGGACCTTCATAAGCTCGGGATTCGCTCTCCCCAGGAGCTGCGCGGCAAAGATCCCTACACGCTCTACCGCCATCTTTGCGAGATGGATGGGCAGAGATACGACCCTTGCTTGTGCGATCAATTCATTGCCGCCGTCCGTTATGTGGACGGCGGGCCGCCTCGCGACTGGTGGCACTACACAGCCGAGCGAAAGGCCCACTTCGCTGCCGACGGAAGGTGACGATTACAGAGAGTTCCCGAGGCGTTCCGCCAGGATCTCCACGATCCGCTGCGCAGTGGAACCGTCGCCATAAGGCGAGTGGGCTTGCGACATCGCAAGGTAAAGCTTGGGATCGTGTAGCACTCGCTCCACAGCGTTGACGATTGTTTGGCGCTCAGTTCCTACCAGGAGTACGGTTCCCGCTTCGACAGCCTCTACGCGCTCGGTCGTGGTCCGCATCACGAGAGTGGGCTTACCCAGCACGGTCGCCTCTTCCTGAATGCCTCCGGAGTCGGTCAGCAGAAGATCGCAATCTGCCATCAGCTGCACGAACTCTTCATAGCGCAAGGGTTCAAGCAAGTGGATGCGATCTGAATCACCAAGCACGCGCAGTACAGTCTGCCTCACTTGAGGATTTAGATGTACCGGATAGAGAATTTCAATATCTTTGTTGTGTTCGGCAAGGTCGCGCATAGCCAAACACATTTGTTCGAAAGCGGCACCAAAACTCTCGCGGCGGTGAGCAGTCACCAGTAGACGCCGGGTTCCGGCCGAAAAGGTGAGCGATGGGCTGGGCTGCGTGCGTACGCGGTCGAGCGTCCAGTTAAGCGCATCCACTACGGTGTTGCCCACAACAAAGATTGCTTCGTCTTTCACCCTCTCGGTGCGAAGAGCTTGCCGTGCCGTCTCAGTAGGAGCGAAATGATATGTCGCGGCCACACCTGCAATCCGTCGATTGATCTCCTCCGGAAACGGGTTGAACATCTGATAGGTTCGCAATCCTGCTTCAATGTGGGCCACAGGTATACGGCGGTAGAATGCTGCTAACGCCGCCATGGCAGCCGACGTGGTGTCGCCTTGTACCATCACCAGGTCTGGCTGATGCACGTCCATCACTTCGTCCAGCGAGCGAAGAGCACGTGCGGCGAACCCGGAGAGAGTCTGGTCCGCCTCCATGAGTTGCAGGTCAATGTCCACACGAAGGCCAAACCACTCCAATACTTGGCTCAGAAGTTCGCGATGCTGCCCGGTGGAGCAGGTCTTCACTTGCAGCCCGCTCCGCGTTTCGCGAAGTCGCGCAATTACCGGAGCCAGCTTCACTGCCTCCGGACGAGTTCCGAGCACCACCAGCACCTCTCTCGCCAGAGCTAATTCTCCCCTTGAGTTCTGCGCAGGAGCGATAGATAGTCGTTGTAAAGTTTTGCCGGCGCAGTGCCTGCTTCCGGGGTCATGTACTCGGGCACGCTAAACGCAATCGGTGCCCGAGCGGCGACCTTACATTCCATCCGAAGCTGCTGCTCGATGCGCTCGATCGGAGCAGGGTCGGCGTGAAATTCGCCGGCACTCAGCGGCGGACCGGCCGTCTGCTGGAATATCTCGATCACCGGCTGAAGCGAACTCATGAGGCCCGCCTCGCCAAAGGATGACAGGTAATTTTGAACCCCTTCGAGGCTCAGCTTACCTACACCAACACCGTCTTGGAACAAGAGGCGCTCGATGCGCGCGCTTTCAGCAATTCTCTTACAGAGTTGAGCGAACGCCTTCGGGGCCATGCGGTGCTGGCAGAACATGGAAATTGAGAGACGCCCCTGCGGAGTGCCGCGGCGCAGTTCCAATACGAGTGCCGACAGGTGCTGGATCAGCAACACCTGTGCCGGTTCTGTTTGCCAATTAATGTCGTCAATCTCTTCCGGCAAGTACCAGCCGGCGAAGGAGGGATGAAGAGTGGCGATCTCCGCAAGCTCGGCAGCAGCCTGGACAGAATCCTTCCGTAGCGCGTGAAGATACTCTGCAACTCCTTTGCCCTGTTCAATCTGCTCCCAATAGTCGGACTTGCGCGCCAACCCGAGTGTCACGCGTAAACCGGCTGAGTCTGCACGCGACAGAATGTCTTCAACGATGCCGGCAGGCGGTGAAGGAAAAGCCTGTGAGGCATAGAAAGCCTGACCGTCACTTACCGTCCATTGCACGATGATCTCTTGCAGCCGCAGAGTGCGGAAGCGATCAAATAGCTGATCCCATCGCTCCGCAGACCACGTGCGATGCTCCGGTGTCAGTTGCAGGAAGCTACCGGAAATGAACGGACCGGATCGCGTCTGTGTAGGCTCGCTAGCGAATAAACGGGTTGCAACTAAAATCGCAAAAGCGAATTTCATGCTCTCCAGGTTCAGGACGATGGCAATGGATCTGGGATCGTGTGCTGCGTCACGGCGCGGCTCTCCGTATCGAAGGTCAGAAAGGTCGCAGGCACGCGCTCCCAGCCGGCAGATCCGAAGGCGGCGCCCATGATCGGGCCAGGATTTAATAGCAGGCACCGGTCTTCTTGGCCAACCTCAAAGCGATGATTGTGGCCGAAGCACACGACGTCGTAACGCTCGGATGCTGCCAAGGGCCGCGCGATTTTGTCGTAGTGGTTCATCGCTACCCGTAAGCCTCCGAGCTCGCCTTCCCATAACTCCCCGTGCAGATGCAGGTGCTTATAATTTGCAGCCTTGCTGGTAATGCGAAACAGATCCGCATCGTTATTACCGAACACTACGTGGATTTCACCCTCAAATCGAGCTATCAGGTCGATGACAAACGGTGAGCACAAGTCTCCGCAACACAGCAACGTTTGAGCGCCGATTTTGCTCACCTGGGCCAACGCCGCAGACAAGTTGTCCAGGTGGTCGTGTATGTCGGAGATGATGGCGGCAATCACTGGTAGAAGTTGCGCTCCCAGCGATGCCGCTGCAGAAGGTCGAGGGTCGCAGCATTGAAAACGCCGGCTTGGCTGGCCCGGACACTGCTCTCGACGCTGGCGATGCGGCGCATGCCGGGAATCACGCAGGTCACCGCTTTGTGACTCAAACAAAAACGAAGGGCGATCTCGGGCAGAGCTCCCGCGACGTGCGCTGCATCCAGATCGTTCTGTAGCGCGCGAACATGCTCGACGACCTCGCGCTTGCGGTCGTCACGGAAGTAGTGATCTCGAAACTCACCAGGTTCGAACCTGGTCTCTTCACTAATGGTGCCAGTGAGCCCGCCCTCATCGAGTGGCACACGGGCCAGCACGCCGATTCTCAGTCGCTCGCATAGAGGAAACAGGCGCTGCTCTGCCGTCTGGTCGAAAATGTTGTAAATCACTTGGACAGTACTGAAGAGTTCGCTCTCCAGCGTCTTCAATACAGAATCCGGCTCGTGTTCGGATGCCGAAATGCCAAAGTAGCGCACCTTGCCGCTGCGCCGTAGAGCTTCCACTTCGCGCTTCCATTCATCACGATCCGCCCAGGCATCCGTCCAGACATGGAGCTGCTGCAAGTAAATCTGTTCCGCCCGGAGATTGCGCAGGCTCTCCTCTGTACACGCAGTCGCATAGCCGGCGGGAAAGACGTCTTCCAATTTACTCTGCTCTGTTGCCGGCCAGATGCGATTTTTCGGCGGGATTTTGGTGGCGATGTACACCTTGCGAAACTCTTGTCCTACGGCTTCTCCTACCAGCCGCTCACTATGGCCATCACCATAGGCAAGAGCCGTGTCCACCAGGTTTACGCCCAGCTCGAATGAGCGCCGCAGAACACGTAAGGATTCATTGTCCTCGGCGCCTATCCATTGCTTGCCGCCGATGCCCCAAGCGCCGAAGCCAATCTCGCTAATCTCTGCTTCTGTTGGTCCTAGTTTGCGATAGTTCATCTCGCTCCACCATCATACGGAGGCGTCCAAAACGGACGGAGTCAAATGCTAGAGGGCTGAACGCAGAAAAGCCGCAGTTGCGGGCATGGCAACTGCGGCTTCCTGATGAAATCCAGATTGTACTTAGGGCCGGTTGACGTTTTCAGCCTGCAGACCCTTAGGTCCGCGCTTTACCTCGAACTCCACTTCCGCGCCTTCCTCTAAAGTGCGATAACCATTCATCTGGATCGCCGAGAAATGCACAAAAACATCATCGCCGTTCGAGCGTTGGATGAACCCGTAACCCTTGGCGGCATTAAACCACTTCACAACACCTTTTTCTCTCACAACTAATCTCCTGTAGACGATGCGGAGGTGAACGCCCAAATCCCCGCTTCGCTCATAGGAGCATCAGCCCCCGTCAGCAAATGGGGGCTTAAAACCATCCAGCCTACCAACATCTAAAATCTGATCTGCAGTTTAGCAGAGCGAAGATCACCAGGCAATAAAAAAGTCTGAAATCAATAGGTTACGGATTGCTTACGGAATACCAGGAGTTAGCTGGCGCTCAGACGACCTGGAACGGCCCCGCGGCTGCCGGGCTTAACGCTTCCGCTGCCGCCATAGGCGCCGTTTCGGCCCGATCCGATTGCATCGCTCTGCGCAAAGCCTCTGGCGATCGGACCGTCAACATACGACGCGACAGGTGCACCAAGTCTCGCCGTTCCAATTGGTTTAACACTGTGGAGGTGGTCTCACGCGTCGCGCCAATCATGTCAGCCAGTTCCAGTTGGGTGATCGGAATCTGGCAACCAGCACCGTCGCGCGAAATACCTACCACAGAACTCAGTCGCTCCAGCGCGTGAAGGACACGATACTCAACGTCGTGAAGGCATAACAGCTCCACCCGATCGCCAAGAGAATTGCGGCACTGCGCCACATAGCTGAGCAGTGCAAGTGCCAACTCCGGAGCGTCGGCCACAACACGATCGATGGCTGTTCTGGGGATGCGATGCACAATGCTCGGCAAAATCACTTCCGCTTCGCTGTTGTACTCCCCCGAAGCGCTCGCGAACGCCTCCTCCCCGATGAGGTCGCCAGCGCCACGTATCGCGAGGATGATACGTCCGTCGTTTACATTCGTGCGCGTCAATTTCGCCAAGCCGGAGCTCAAGAAAAAGATGGCATCCGCTGCTTGACCTTGCGCAAAGACGATACTGGACCGCCGCAGTTCGTCCAGGTTGACGACCTCCGGATCGGAAAGCAAGTGAGTTCGAACGACGGACTCGATTGAGGTGGACATGGCGGTGAACCCTAATTATGCCGGAAAGCCCGGTGTTCTTTACAGGATTGCGACTCTACTGAGATAGGCAAAATATTGCTTTTAACCTTTCAGTACTCCTAGTACGATTGTGTAACCTACAAACCACTCTGACGGCGCAGGTCTCGGCTAATCTCCCCGGCTTGTTCGAATAAACGACGCAGCTCAGGAGCGCCGATCTGGGTTTCGAGTTGCCCGAGAGCTGTATGGAACATTGCCAGAGCGCCCTTAATTTCATCACCATTGGTATCGAGAATGCAACCCCACAGATCCGGCGAACTTGCGGCCAGGCGAGTCATGTCTAAAAGTCCCGGCCCGAAAAGCGACAACGGCGAATGGGAGGCGGCAAGCGCCAGCGCGGTTGACACCAGTTGGGGAAGATGAGACGTCAGGGCTACCGCGCGGTCGTGATCCAAAGCGTTGGTGTACACAGGCTGCGCCCCGATCCGGACCAACCAGTCTAGGAACGCCGCTCCGACGGCCGTCTGCAGAACCGGCTTCTCCGGTATCCCGGCCAACGCCCAACGGCGTCCCGCAAAGAGGTTCGCGTCGGCTGCCTGGATGCCACGCTGTTCTTTGCCGGCCATGGGATGGCCGCCAAGAAAGAAAGCACGGCGCCCCACTGTCGTGGCGGCCCGTTCCAGGATGCGGCGCTTTGTACTGCCGACATCGGTGACAAGGATTTCCGGATGAACCAGGTCCGCCAACTGCTCCAAGGTTAGGAGAATCTCGTCGACAGGTTGAGAGAGCAGCAGAAGATCGGCGGCTTCTGCTGCTTGGGCCAGAGACACAACTTCCTCTACCGCGCCGCGCTCGAGAGCGAAATCCGAATAAGGCGGGTCGGTAACACCAAGGATCCGGCCTGCGAATCCAGCCTGCCGCATGGCCAGCGCAAACGAGCCTCCAATCAGCCCCAGGCCTGCAATGGCTACCGTGCGAATCGCTTCGGTCGGCGGTGGCACAACCCGCAACTAGGCAGTACGCCCTAACGCCGCAGCCACCGCGCGCACTTCGCGCATCATGTCGGCAAACTGATCGGTGCGGAGTGTTTGTGCGCCGTCGCTGGCAGCGCGGTCGGGATCTGTGTGCACCTCCACCAGCAAGCCATCTGCTCCGGCCGCTACGGCCGCACGAGCCATTGGCAGCACGTACTCCCGCTTTCCTGTGCCATGCGAAGGATCACCGACAACGGGCAGATGGGTCAGCCGTTTCAACACCGGAATGGCCGAGATGTCCATGGTGTTCCGGGTAGCAGTCTCAAAGGTGCGAATGCCTCGTTCGCACAAGATGACCTGATAATTGCCACCGGACATAATGTACTCGGCCGAGAGCAGCAACTCCTCTATC
>JAVHMZ010506285.1:0-16669 GCA_034782995.1 Amazona versicolor
CGGCGCACAGGAAACAGGCCACGCACTTCTCCAGCCCATTTTCGTCACGCTGTAGCACGTGGGCACCCCGATAACGCTCTTCGAGCTGAGCAGGGCCGTCCGGGTAATCCTCGGTGACTGTCGGTTGCAGCATTTCTCGAAAGGTAATGCTCATACCTTTCGCGATTGCAGCAGCCGAACCCAGAACTTCGCCGATTTTTGCCATTCCTAGTTTCAGGGTAACGTATGTGGCGCGAGTCTGACCCTCTCCTATGATTGAGGTTGAACGCTAACTCTCACGTATTCGCCACTCACCTTTTCTTCATCCGAGGGCAAGCCGGACGGCATATCGACTGCTACTTTCGAAGCGAGCGGAAAACACGAGTTGATCTTCCGGATCGCCTCGAGAGGAGGGCCAGTCGCGGGACCCTTCAGCCCGGTTCCGAGGATCGCGTCCACCACGATTGTCGCCACGTTGGGTTCGTTTAACATCAGAAAGTGAGCGACTCGGTCGCCCAGTTGGTCAGCGACCATGATGACATAGTCGGTGTACCAGTTCGCGATATCGCGATTGCTCCATCCTCCCACATCCTGCAGCGTTTGGGGCAGATCCCAATGGTAAAAACAGAGCCAGGGTTCGATGTCAGCCTCCAGCAATTCGTCCGTGAGCCGGTTGTAAAAATCGATTCCGGTCGTATTTAGCTTGCCGCGGCCGCTCGGCAGAACGCGGGACCAGGATACCGAAAATCGATAGGCGCCTAGCCCGAGGTCCCGCATCAAAGCAACGTCTTCTTTGTAACGATGGTAATGGTCGCAGGCAACGTCACCGGTATCTCCACCCGCGATTTTGCCCGGAATATTGCTGAAAGTATCCCAGATGCTCAGCCCGCGTCCGTCGGTGTGGGCAGCCCCTTCGATCTGGTAAGCAGCAGTGGATGCACCCCATTTGAACGAGGCAGGAAAGACGGGTAGTTCGCTCATTCAGCCAATCTGGTGAGCATGCCCGCAGGCCACAAGCGGTTTTGGCTCGATAATCGGGTCATTTCACCAGGCGCGACGTATGGACTGGAGGTTCCTGGTCCTTCATCGGTTTAACTTTGGTCCAGAGTTCTGGCTTGCGCGCGCAAGATGTCGTGCAGGGTCACCACGCCGACTACGGAATGGTCGCTGGCTCCGACCAAGACCAAAAAATTGTGCGAGCTGTTCACCAAAAGGTGGGATGCCTCCTGAATGGTTGCGTCCGGGGCGATACTATCGACCGGCGACGAAATCACGACACCACCCGGACCGGTCAAAATGGATTCTCGGCCGACGATCCCGGCTAATTGGCCGTTCAAAACCAAGGGAAAAAATCGGTAGCTGTTGGTCTGGACCATGGAGGCGAGCTCGCGTTTGTCCAACGTAGTGGCGATCACCGGGCTATAACTCGCAATGCTGCCGATTGATCTGGCTTGCAGCAGCCGCCAAGTACGAGCTGGCATGTGTTGCTCGAGATGGACACCGTCTCGATGAAGAATTTCGGAGTAAAAGTTCTGCTGACAGATCAAGCGGCTCACGCTCTGGCTGGCGATCGTTCCGATCATCAGCAACGGAACGAAAGCGAATTGGTGAGTCATTTCGAACACGATCAGAATGGAAGTGATCGGTGCTTTGACCACTGCTCCCAGACAGGCGCTCATCGCGGCAACGATGAGAGCGGTCCGATCTTGAGCCGTCAAACCAGTGAGGTGTGACAGCAGGTCGCAGGTCACTAGACCAGTGGCGGCGCCCAGGAAAAGAGTGGGCGCAAAAATTCCGCCGGCCCCCTGCCACGCGTAAGCAGAAGTCGTTGCCCAGAACTTCCCGACTAAGAGCAACACCGCGGGTAGAAGAGCGATCCGATTGTGCAGCAGGTCCTCTAAATCCTCGTAACCAAGCCCGAACACGCCCAGTCGCGAGACCAACGCAAACACGGTGAAGCCGAGCAGCCAATTGATCGCTGCGCCCACGCCTGGCTTCAGCATCAGCGGGAGCCGGACGGTTTTAATCTGATCCCGCCACAGGAGAGTCACCTTTTGAAAACCGGCTCCAACCGCGGCTGCCGCCACGGCGACCGGGATCACCAGGATGTAAAGACTCCAGTTGAACTGCGATACGCTCGGGATGATGAACGCGGGGTTGTCCCCGAGGAAAAGATGGGCGGTAAAAGTCGCCGTGACCGCAGCGATCAACGTGAAAGCAAAGTACCGCGTGTCGTTCAAATCTTCGGTAATCTCTTCCAGCACGAAGGTGATCGCAGAGAGAGGGGTGTTAAAGGCGGCCGCCAAGCCGGCTGCCGCGCCGGCGAGGAGAGCCGGACGCCGGTTTTGCTTTGGGACGCCGAACCAACCTGCGACGTTTGAGGCCAGGGTAGCGGCGATGTGGACGGTGGGACCTTCACGGCCCAGGCTCATTCCGCCCCCGATCGTCACGATTCCTCCGATAAATTTCGCGATCAAAACTCTGGGAGCAGCGTACCCAAAATCGAGCCAGAAAATCTTCTTCAACTGAGGTATGCCGCTTCCGGCGGCATCCCGGCTGTAGTACGCGATCAGCGCGCCTCCGATCAAAGCGGAAACCAGAATCACGGACAGGCTGAGTGCGGCAAATTGCCAGATGATCAGATGGCTGGGTATCAGCCAGAGGTACAGATAGAGCCACCGGATGATGACCTGGAAAACAACGGCTGCAGTTCCTCCCAGTAAACCGATGATTACCGGTTGAACTGAATGACGGAGTTCAATGAGCAGTTTGTTCCGACTGCTGGCGAACGCCTTCAGCATGCGAACTGTGTACGCTGAAATGACTGTGCGACAATTCCGGGAATGGAAAAATGTTGTTCGCCTAGAAGTTCCCAAACGTCGGGGGCCGGAGAGGAGGGGAGATCGTAAAGCCGGGCTGCTTCAATCCTGCAGGTAAGCCGAAAAAAGCGGTAGGCAAGCCATAACCAGGCACGCTGGCTTCGAGTCTGATTGATTCTAAACTCAACGTTGATCCACCTGCCACCGGTTCTGGTAAGCCGAGCAAGTTTTCGCACCAGAAGCCGTTGCGTTGCCAGATTGAAGAGGTCGAGAAAAAAATGCGTGATCACCACGTCCGTGCTTGGTTCACTCACTTCCAGTTGAAGAAAATCCTGGCACCGGTAGGAAACTCCTGAGGCACCCGGCTCGGATGCACAAAGTCTTTGAGCTTGCGAAATCATCCCTCGGCTGGCCTCGACAACCGTGACCTCAGCGTTTCTTCGAAACTCGAGAAGCTCCCGCAAAAACCGTCCGTTGCCTTCGCCAATCAACCAGATTGTTGTCCGGTCCGGCAGAAAATCCAGGCTTAATCGTCGGGCACGATCTAGAGCACTGCCGAAAACCAAGTGTTCCAAGCTCGGGTAGATCGGCGCCAGCAGGTCAAATCCTTTCAACTTATCGGATCATCGCTTCAATGTTTGATCGATCGATAGATTTGCGGCAGCATCGTCGCTTCATCACTTTGGAACCAGCCGCGGAACAGAGGAATATCGCCGCGGCGGACCGCTGATTCAAGCCGATCGCGGTAAACTCCAAAGTTGAGGTCGGCCGTTTGCACCACGCTCACCGCCCGGGGATAAGCGCTGGTCACCTGGTCCGCCAGCGCCTTGGTGAATGGCCATTGATCCATCGTGCGAAAATCATAATACGGCGCGGTAGCCCCAAAATAGGCCCGATTCTCATGCTCCGGGATCAGCAGGATGTCTGGATACTTCTTGAGTAGCCGCGTGAAAATACCGGGAGCGTAAACGCCGAGATTTTCTGGGCCACGATTGGAATCGACGTAGAAAAGTGTGCAACCCCAACGATCGTGGGCGTAGCGAATCTTGCGATCGAGTTCTTCAAAAATCGCGTCTGCGTTCAGGAAATATTCCGTCTGGATGAAATGGCCATCCGGCCGGAAAACCAGTCTTTGGGGTCGCACGCAAACACCGGTCCGATACCCGCTTTTGCTGAATTTGGCGAAGAATTCGTCCGCCCAAAGCTCCATTTCTGGAGCGACTCGCACCAATCTGGTTGGATCACCCACGTACGAAGCATCGGGATGCGGGTATTGTTGACCTTCGAGGTCCCAGACGATGATGCCCTGCGCGCCGACTTGCGCAAGCGTCCGGATGCTTCGCTCGGCGTAAGCCAAAAGATCGTTTCGGAAGGTCGTTAAGCCGATCGCGGTGGTGACGTCCAGATCGGCATCGCCAAACCAGCCTCGCGGGTTCTTGGTCCAACCAGTGGCGTCACGCGATAAAAACAGCGCGCCGATCGGCCGCCGGTCCGGCCAATCGAGGATTGCGGGATGAACCCAGCGCAGCCAGCTAGGCGGCAGCCACCAGTCAGAGACCAGGACGACGGAGGCCAACGCACAGGACGAAAATAACGCGATCGCGACCCACCAAGTGGCTCGCGATCGTGTTCGAGAACGACGTTTACCGGCGGAGGTCAACCGACGTTGATCGGCTGGCTCTGTTGCTGTGCCGGACGAACACTTGGTCCGCCTTGGCCCAACTCCGCGAATGGCTTGTGTTCCAGGCGATGCTGGTAGTGCCGGTAGTAGCGGTGACCGGTATCGCGGGTTGGCACACAGTTCACCACCACGCCGGCGACGTGAATTTGGCGGCTGGTCAACTCTTCGATCGCGTGGGCTGCTGCCGACGGACGGCTGTGCCCTAATCGAACCACGAGCATCGTCCAGTCAGCTTTCGCCGCCAGGGTGGAGGCATCATCTGCCGCCAGCACCGGTGGCGTATCCAGAATGACGTAATCGAAGTGTTGGTTCAGCGTGTCGAGCAACTCGTCGATGCCGTACCGCAAAAGCTGCTCGGTGATATTCGGGATCCGTAGTCCAGCCGGCAAGAGGAAGAGATTTGGCATCCGGGTGGTGTGCAGGACCTGCTTCAACTTGCTCTTGTTGGTGATCAGATCCGACAAACCCGGGCCGTCCGGAGTCTTGAGCAGATGATCTAACGAGCCCCGGCGCATGTCGGCGTCGACCAGCAGGGTGCGAGCGTTCGTCGCCGCTAAGGCGATGGCCAGGTTCACCGCAACCGTGGATTTACCTTCACCCGGCACCGCGCTCGTAATAGCCAGGCAGCGCTTGGTCGTGAAATGTTCGGGCAGATTGAGAATGCTCGATCGCAGATTGCGGAATGACTCCGCGAATCCGAGGTGCTCGCGATTGCAATCGAGCACTGTCCGACCCTGCGTAGCCCATCGGTCCCGAAGAATCTTGCCGAAGATCGGTAGAGCCAAGGTGCTCTTGACCGCCGCAACGGTCTGAAAACGCTGCATGCTTCGAGCAAGCAGATAGACAATGCCGCATCCCAGGACCAAGCCAAGTAGGCCCCCTTCCACGCCGCTCGCGATCAAGTTGCGTTTCGCCGGAAGCGCGGCTGTCGCGTCTTCGAGGATCGTGATCAGCTCTTGGTCGATGCGTTTGCCAACGTCGACGCTCTGCAAGCTTTGCGTGAGTTTATCGAAGGTGGCTCGACTGGTATCCAAATGGGTTTTGAGGTTCTTGTACTCAGCCAGGTGATTACTCAGATCGAGTAAACGGGCTTGTCGTTGGGCTTCCTCCCGCTTCAGTGCTTCCATCTCCCGATCGATCGAGGTGAGGCGATCCTTCGCGCCGTTCGACAGTTGGCCCGTGAGAAAGTCGACCAGTTTCTTGGCTTGGTCGATCTTCTGGCTGAGGGCTCGAACCTTCGGGTGTTCCGATCGCAGATTGGCCAACAGCCGGCTACGCTCAGACTGTAGCAAGGTCAGATCTTGTTTGGCCGCGAGCAACTTCTGGTCACCGCCATCGTTCTGATTGTTGTTGTTCTGCTGGTCGTTGTCGTCGCCAGTCGGAATGTTTCCCGCCGCGGTTTTCGGGTCAGTGACGGTGCCGCCCGTGGCAGCTACCGAGCGCTGTAGCCGGAGATCAGCGATCCGCTTGCGCAGCGTGGTCAGGTAAGTGGATTCAGCGTTGGACTCGTCCTCGAGCGAGACGGCGTTAAACCGGTGTTCGAACTCGTTGACGGCCTGCGCATTCTTTTCGACCTCTTGTTGCATCCGCGTGACTTCCTGAGTGAGCGCGGTAGCAGCGTCATCGGCGCGTTGAAACCTGATCTCGCGGCGGAGCTTGATGAACTCTTTCATCATTTGCTCGAGCAATTTCTGGGCATAAACCGGTTCTGGACCGGTCGATTTCAGGAGAAAGATGGTCGTACGCGGGATGAAGGTAACCTCTACCAGGGTCGTCTCGGAAGCTTGGCGACCGCCGCCCTTGCTGAGCTCCTGGACGGCGCGATCATGCACTACGCTGCCTTGCATGATGGTCGCTTGCGTCCCCATGAAATCCTGATCTTCGTCGGTGTAGGAGGTGCCGGTCTGCAGGTTGAATTTTCCTGACAGGACCATTTTGGCCGAGCTCGAATACTTCAGAGGTGAGTGCAGGGTTTGTTGGACGAATAATGCGACCCCGGCAAAAAGAGCGAGGGCAATGATCCACCAGAAACGACGGGATTCAAAATAAAGGCTGGCGAGGTCTGATGATTTCATCGTGATGAGGTCTTTACCAATTGATCAAACGAGCAGGGACAATGATGACGTCTCCGGGGGCGACCGGACGGTCGAGGTCGGCGCGGCCTTTTTGAAGTACCTCGACAACGTCCACCACCTCAGACGTTTGACCCTTGGAACTCTTGTGAATTAGTTTCACTTTTCTTTTATTGGCGAAGTCGGAGAAACCGCCCGCCTGCAAAATGGCGCGGCTGACGGTCAGCGACTCGCTAGCTGGGATATCTAAAGGGCCTTGTTTGTTCACTTCACCGGTTAGATAAATATGACCGGGTGAACGGATGCTGCGGCGTTCCAAAGCGAGCAGGACGGTCGCTTTCTTATATAGGTTACTTTCTAGAGAGCGCTTGATCTCGGCTGCCAACGCTCTCGGAGTTTTACCCACCGCAACGATATTGCCGACGTAGGGAACGTGAATGACTCCCGAATCGGTCACAGTCAGCACCTGTGCCGGGTCTTCGTCTTCCATGATCCGGAAACTAAGTTCGTCCCCGATCACAATGGTCTGTTCTTCGGTGGATTCACTCGAACGCGCCACGTTTCCCGCGCTGGGCTGCACTGCCGAAGCCTCTCGCACTTTGGTCTGAGCGTAGACCGCGGTGGCTGAACCAACCAGCAGCAGCGATGCCAATACCTGGAGTCGACTAGAATGCATAGGTAAATTGTATCTGAATCCTGTTCTGGGAAAAGCTGTTGCCGAGTGCGTCCGAGTCACGATTAGTGTATCGGTATCCGACGCTAGAAGTTAACCTTTTATTTAGTTTCCAATCGAGCCTGGTCTCAAAGTGGTATTCGGTGAAGTCGCCGAGGTTCACGCCGGTATCAACCTGGCCGAAATCGACTCCCACGTTGGCGCTGATGAGGATCTCACGTGTAAGGATATATTGGGTGCCGATCGATAAGTCGTTGTCTTCCAGCAAATTAGTACCCGTAGAAAAGACCAGATCGTGATAGAACGCCAGGTAGTACTGCAAAGTCCGGTTCACTTGATGCCGGATGGCGCCGCGGACGAAGTAGCCAACCGGTGAAACGTTAGAGTTGTCATAGAAAGTAGGACCCGCGGACAGTTCGATGTCGATTAATCGCGTCAGTTTACCCCGGATGAAGGGGCCTACGCTGAGGCTGTTCACGTCTTCGTTGTTGAAGTTCACGTTTCGATTGTTGACCGCAGCCGTGTTCAGGAGGCTGGTTCCTTGGTTACCAATCGGAACGTTCGTGAAATTGTTGTTATTGTTATTGTTATCGCCGCTGGTGAACGAACCAGTGATTTCGAGCCCGTAAAACAGAGTTGGTGTCAGCGCCAACGTCGCGTTAGCCCCGACGCCGAACGTGTGGCGTTCGCCGTTGAACGCGTTGTTGAAACCGTTGTTGTTGCCCGTGGAGTTTTGCGCGTCGGTGTTTGAATAGGTGTAATCCGCAAATAGGCCTAGTTCGACGAAGCCGACGTTGGTTTTGACACTCGCTCCGACGGTGTTGGTCAGCTGACGCAACGAAGTCGTGTTGTTGACCGCCTGATCCGTGCTGGGATCATCGGCGTACGAAAGTGTGTCGTAGAGCCGAATCCGGTAATTGGCGATCTCGAAATGGAAATCAACCGTGGAAGTCGGGTCCAGGGAGAAATTCAGCTCCTTGCGGCCGTTATTGAAAAAATCTTCGTAAAGTCCGCCGGCTAACCCGAGGTGGATGGTGTTTGCCTTGGTGATGACCCAATCCAGGTCCACGCCGAGCAACTCCTGAATCCGAAACCGAGCATGGCTGCCGCTTTCAGACACGCCAGCGTTGTCGTTGATATCGACGC
The DNA here is from genome assembly GCA_034782995.1 of Amazona versicolor. NCBI lineage: Eukaryota > Metazoa > Chordata > Aves > Psittaciformes > Psittacidae > Amazona > Amazona versicolor. Next base: position 8,371 of record JAVHMZ010506285.1, read on the forward strand.
CGAGACCAGCATCGAACTCGCCTCGAAACGGGCCGATCGATATGAGAGAAGCCTTCGGCGGTGCGTTGAACGAAGCAATTGAGATGCGGCCGTTAGCCGTACGAACAAGTTCCTGCGCGTGCGTGCACGTGAACGAGGCAAGCCCGAGCAGCAATACAAGAGGCGCCACCCAATGAGTATCGGCCTCTTGCCTTCTGTGAAATGCTACCATGTTATCCTGCTTTCCAATGCTTTCAGTGGCTCCCACCCGGTCTAGCCCAGCGGGAACGCAGCTGCGGCGCATCTAGCCAATTAGGTAGCGCGCCGCAGCACTGCGATGATCCAAGCGGTTTTTTCAGCCTAAAGCAATCTTATCGACCTTTGGCGAAAAGCATGGTTTGCACAGTCTTGAGAACGATGGCGACATCCAGCGACAAGGAGTAGTTGCGGATGTAGTACAGATCGAATTTCAGCTTCTCCAGAGCGTCCTGATCGTTTTCTCCATAGGGATAGTTCACTTGAGCCCAGCCCGTGATGCCAGGGCGCACCAAGTGGCGATAGTTGTAAAAGGGAATCTTGCCATCGTAACGCTCGACGCATTTGATCCATTCGGCCCGGGGACCAATGATGCTCATATCGCCGCAGACGACGTTCCAAAGTTGGAGTAACTCGTCAATCCGCGTCCGGCGCAACAGGTGTCCCAGCCGAGTGATCCGGCTATCCTTCTTGGAAGTGTAGATCGGCCCTTTGTCGGACCCGATCCGCATGCTCCGAAACTTCAGCAGCGTGAACGGACGGCCATCTCGACCGATGCGTGTCTGGCGGAAGATCGCTGGGCCGGCGCTTTCCGTCCGGATGGCGGCAGCGGTAATCAGCAACACCGGGCTAAGGATGACCAAAGCGACTGAGGCAAGCACGGCGTCAAAGATGCGCTTGGCGTGATCGTAGATGGAGTTCCGCGCCAGCGCAGATTCCCGGGCAAATGCCCACCAACCCTCGATGCTCTGGACGGGCACCTGGCGCCACTGCGTTTCGTGGAAAGACTCCAAGGTGTAAACCGGGATGTGGCGGAAGTGAACATAAGCGAGCGCCTGGGTCAGTTTAGGATCCAGGGTCGAAGGAGGAATCCCGATGATGACGCCGTCCGACTCTTGGTCCAGCGCACCGAGCGCGTGATCAAGACCGATCAGGCCCGTGCCATCGGTCAAACTCTGGCCGGTCGCATTGACGGTGTAAACTCTCAGCTCTTGAGGCATCTTGCGACCCCGGTAGATCTGCTGAAACGAGGCCGCCGTTTCGGCATCCGCGATCAAAAGAAAATTTCGGCGGGAATAGTGGACCGTCAGGGAAGAGGTTAACCAGCGCCGGAATACGATCGTCGAGGTCCCGAACGCGATAAAATTCACGACGAGGATCAAACGGGAGGGTTTAACGAGGTCGCCGAAGATTATGACTCCGTAGAGGACGAAGGCAGAAACTACCAAGGCGATCACCATTCCGAAGAGGTGTTCCACCGTGTAGCCCAAGCTCAGCATTGGAGTGCGCCGGTCGTAGCCGCCGAGCAGGTGAATGATCATCACGCTGATCAGGGCTGGAACCAATAAGACTTGCCAGCTGAATTGCCCGGGAGCCGGGTAAATCATATCGCGGACCTGGGAGAATAACAGGTAGATCGCCGGCCACGCGACAATGTCGGTTACCAGCAAAGTGACTGCTGGAAGCCAGCTGATGTTCCATCCGACAGCGGCCTTGCGGCTGCTGGCCCAGGAAGCGAACGTTTGTACGGGTACGGCTGAACTTATCATTAGGTGATTACTCGGTTATTACTGGTGGGTATTACCGAGTGATCGACACTACTTGCGTTCGAATAAGCGACCCAGATACCGGGCGGCAAGAGCTGCCAGATCTGCTGATAAAAACTATAAAATCATCTTTAAACGATAATTTTATGTGCGGGATTAAACGTCCCCGCTCGCTCGAAACGACCGCTCGGAAGCCCGAATCTCGCCGGGCGAACGCTCAAATCGTCTTTGGATCAAGAGCAACGCCCAGGTTTGTCGAGCCGGAGAAAAGCTGACCATCTTCAGCGGTGACGTAAAAAACTAGCGACAGAGAAGCTTTGGCCGCTCTGGTCTCAAGCAGCTCAGCGACAGCATGTTACGCTTGGAAAGCCAAGGTCTAGCCGCCACGGATCACGGAAGAATAACAATCGATGTAATGATCGGTAAGCTGGTCCCAGCCAAAAACCGCACTGGTCGCTGTCGCGAGAGTCGATCGTTGTGTCGTTTCCCAACGCATCCCCGCTAATTTCTCCAGAGCTGGAACCAAATCGTTTACCGTCGGTTCCACAACCGGCAGCGCGTGTTCCTCCAGAAAGATTTTCCACGGAGTGTGGACCGTCGTCAGAACCGGGGTGCCAACCTGACATGCTTCCAGAATGGCTAATCCAAAATTCTCCGAATGGGTCGGCAAACAAAACAGGTCAGCACCACGGAGATAGTCCCATTTCTCCATGCCCCAAACCGCGCCGGCAAAGGTGATTTCCGGCAAACGGGCGCGGTGACGTACGATTAGCTGTTCGATTTGTCTTCGGTATTCCGGTTCCCCGTCACCAACGACGAACAAGCGTATGCTATTTGGCATTCTGGTCGCTTGAGCGAGCGCTTCGATCAGCAGATGCAGCCCCTTCTTCTGGTGCAGGCGCGAGAGATAGAGGATGATAAACTCGCCGGCTGCCCAGTTTAAACGAAAGCGCGCGGCGGCATAATCCGGCCCGATTTGCGCCGGCAACCCAAGAGGAATCTCTTTGATCGGTGGCCTCAGATGAAACCTGCGCAGGTTACTCGCCTCCAAACGACTCGTGGCCAGCAAAGCACCGGCCTGATTGAGGAACTGTTTCTCGATCAACCAATAGTAAGGCCATTTCTTCCACCATTTGTGGCGCCAGGCCCACGGCTCGAGCATGCCGTGAGGAGAGACGATGTAAGGGATACCTTCTGCGCGACCGAGCTGAGCGTCGGCCGGCGCGCGGCGGAGCCACAACCCGTGAAAATGGACCAGGTCATGGCCGGAAGGCGGCGCGTTGAGAGTCACCTCGTGGCCTTTGCCTTCCAATGCTTGGCGCAGCGTTTGGATGGCCGTATCCAAGCCGCCAACTCGCTGCGCTTCTTCGGGAATGATAAAGCCGATTCGCACGCGGGTGTTTTTCTACGATTGGTAAAGCGCCAGGTACTCGTCTGCCATCCGATCAACGGAGAAATGCTGTTGAGCGAATGCGCGTGCGGCAGCGCCGCGGTACTTCAGTTCTTCCGGGTTAGCGATCAACTCGAGCCAACCCGAGCTATCTGCGTTGATGCTGATCTGATCGGTGAGAAACGACAGATCAGCTACCAGGTTGGCGGTGACGAGCGCGGGCAGTCCGGCCGCTAACGCTTCCAAAAGTGCGAGCGGCAGGCCTTCGAACGCAGCTGTGTGAATGAAACAGTCGGCTGCCGCGAAGTAATCAGAAGGCTGATGAACCCAGCCCGTGCACTTGATGCGGTCCTGGAAACTGCTGGTGGTTTTCTCAAACTCAGAGCGCAATTCGCCATCTCCGACCCAGCGGAAAACGGCGTTAGCCTGTTGACCGGCGATTTGCCTGGCAAGGTCGACGAACAGACGCGGCCTCTTCTGCTCGACCATCCGGCTAACGGCCAGAAAAAGGGATTCGTTTGGCGCGATCCCCAATTTTGAGCGAGCGGCGCGACGATCTTCCAAAGAGATCGATGGAATCGGCACACCGTTTTCTATCAGGTGAGTCGAACTGCCGGGGCCGAGAAAGTTCTGGAGCTCACCAAAGCGCGAACGGCCGACCGCGACGCATTTTCCCCGGAACTGGTGCAGCACAAAACGAGCAGCGAAATCGCGTAGAGCGGCTTGTTGCGCCCGGAGGTAGCGGGCGGTCTGGCTGACGTGGATGGTGCAGACGCTCTTGCTCCCCGATTGGTTGGCTGCCCAGATCAGGTCAAGGCCGTCTTCCAGATTTTGCTTATTCAAGTGGACCACATCAGGTTTGATCCGACGCCAGGCCGCCGCTACACGGCGAGCTGTGAATAGGTCGACTGCGCTGCTGAGCGCGCGTCCCCGACGATCGTACGTGTTGAGATAGTCGTCCCGGTAAACCGGTCCGATTTCGGCAAAACGAGCGGCTAATTCATCCATGCGGCGATGCCGCGAACACCAGAGCGCCGCGTGGACGTCGCGACGGCGTAAAGCTTCCGCTAAACTTACCAGGAAAAGTTCGCCACCTCCGCGTGAGCCGGAGCTGCTGGATGCGAGGAGTACGTTCACGCTTTCGCCAAGGATCGAAAAACCGAAACCCATTTCTCGGCGCCCTTGGCCGGGGTCCATTCTTGGGCCAGAGTGCGTGATGCATTCCCGAAGCGAACGACCGCTTCCGGATCTTTGGCGAAAAACCGCATGGCTTCCGCCAAACGCTCTACGTCGTCCGGTTGAACTCTGAAGCCATTGATGCCGGGGCGAACTAAATCGTGTCCCGCGCCAACGGCCTCAGAACAGATGACCGGCAGGCCTGCTCCGATCGCTTGGTTCACGACCACACCCCAGCCGTCGTACCGGCTGGGTAGAATAAAAACGCTGGCTCGAGCAAAAACATCAGAGAGTTTAGCCGGATCGAAAAACCCCTCGTACCGAATGCGTGCACGGGTAGCCTGATTCGTGGCTGCCAACATCTCGGGCAACTCCGCTTCTCTTCCGACCAGCAACAAATCTGCGGCGATTCCTTCATCCACCAATTTTTGGAATGCTGCGATCAGAACATCAACTCCTTTGCGGCGGATCATTTGACCGCAGAACAGGAATGTCAGCCGCTCCGCGGAGGCGCGATCTGCCTGCAGAAAAGACTGCAGATCGCAGTGGTAAGGAATGTTGAAAACTTGCTGGCCGGGGAAAAGACGCCGGTAGGATTGCACCGCCTCCGATCCGATCGCAACGATCGCGTCGGCGCGTTTGATCGGAGCGGAGAGCAGGTGTTGGACGCTCTGCCGGACCTTGCCGGTTTGCGCCCGCAGCGGTTCCGCCCAAAAAATCTTTTTTCCTGGTGAATGGGGTAGCCGCAATTTCATCTGCGAGAGAGTCGAAGTGAGGGTATTCAAGATCAAGAACTGGTATCCTCTCAAGGAGGGGTGTCGCCACACCACGTGAAATCGGGCGCCCGCCACGGCAAACCAGGGCGCGCCCAGAATGCTCTCGTAAGAGGCCAGGGTTCGGATCGGCCAAGGAGAATCGGGTGCGCTCTGTTCCAAGTAGTAGACCCGCAAGCGAACTTCCGGCCGGGCGGCCAGAGCTTCGAACAGGTCTCTTTGGTAGGGGGATGGAACGACCGATACTATCGCAACGTCGAACTCATCCATAGGTCAGGCGGATGACGCGGGAAGTTGTAACTTGTCGTCCGACTTGGGAGTGCCTTTCGCAAAAATCATCGCGAGAAAGATCGCGCCGATCGTCGGCAATGATGCCGTCGTGAGCGTGTAGAGGCTACGCATCGAAATCGCAATCGCTAAGAAGCCGGAAGCATAAATTAAAAAGCCGAATTCCGACGAAAGCAGTTGAGCAAAGCGGCTCCACCAACCGGTCAACACCCCAAAGAACAGTCCAGCTAGAGCAACACCAATCCCTCCGCCGGCCATGTAAGATTCGCCGATGAAAGTCGTGGATAGCGTCATCTCCGAGCCGACGTTGAGCGCATCTTCGATCGAAACACTCAGACCTTGTGGCTTATCTTTCCACAAAGCGCGGGGAATCGGAGCAACGGCGGCCACGAAGGGAACTTCGAAACCCAGGAAGGGGTGAGCAGCCGGGAATACCCGGGTCAATTCGCTGACGTTCATCAGATTTAAGTCAACGTAAAACGACGAAGGAGCGTCGTTCGAAACCGCGGCGGCCGGGTATGAGCTATCCTCGACGTAGCCCTTCAATCCCACGGTTCGGATACGCAGCATCATCGGCGAAGCCGTGTAAAAGCCGAAAAGTGCCAAAGCACAGAGTGCTCCAAACTCGATCAGTCGCTTCCGCGGCATGCTGAGGCCGTAAGCGACGAGGAAAGTAATTAAATAGAGCGCCAGCACATTCCGAGTTCCGCCGCAGAGAGCACTGAAGAGACAGAAGGCGATACCCACTAAAACCAGAAGGCAGCCGAAAATTCCGTATTTTTCCCGTCGCGCCAGGATCAAGCCGCCCAGCGGCGGAACGAGGTTAAGCAGATCTCCCAATTGGTTGAGCAAAGCTTTCCAGTCGCCGAAACGGCCCCGGCCCCAGGGTTGGGTAAATCGGGCGCCCATCATATCGTCGACCATTTCGACGACGTTAAAATTGACAGCCAGAAGCATGTAGAGAATGCCGACGAAAAACGCGATAAAGAAAACCGCTAGCAACGCCCGCGGCGAAGCGGGCCGCTGGACTACTCCGGTGAGCCAACGGGGAGCGTTGGGAGCGAGGTGACGGCCGATCACGATCCCACCGAATGCCACCAGCGTAAGCCAGCATGCGTGGTACATGGCCGCGCTGGTAGTCATTTCGTTGATGTCGAACTGCGGAAACAAAAATTCCAGGAGCGTCAGGAAATAAAGCGCGACGCAGGCAACGGTGTCGGGACGAATGATCGTCTGCCAGTTCTTGATCGTTTCGTATCCTACCGCGATGCACATGGTGAGTCCCACCAGGTAGGCCGTTTGGGTCGCGCAGACTTTGGGCGGCATCTGCGGCGAGATGGCCACAAATGAGACCAGCAGGCCCAGCATCCAGATGACGGTGGAAGTGGAACTGGGTCGCGTATCTTTGGGTTGGATGATCATCGGTAGTGCGCTGCCTCCTGTCGTGATGCGTCGTCGCGCGCGGCCAGCGATTGCGCGATAAGCATTTCGGCGGGTTTTTCCCAACCGTATTCTCCGGTCACGTTTCCGGGCTGTTCCACCCGGTGCGCGATCGCGCTGGCCAACATCGCCGCATCTCCGCTGGGGAAAATAGATCCGTTATCATCGGGTACGATCAAGTCTTTAGCGCCGACTCGATCGCTGACAATGCACGGGGCGCCGCACGCCAGCGCCTGCGGCACGACCAAGCCGAACCCTTCTTCCAGCGATGGCAGAATCACCGCAGTTGCTTGGCGAAACGCCTCCGCCAAAGCAGATTGCGATACCGCCCCGTGGAACTTGAGCGGGATCCGGCCCCGGTAACCGACCACGTCCTGTTGAGTTTCAGCATTGGGCGAGCCGTAAAAATTCATTTCCCACGGCTGCTCGCCGAGTTGCTCCAGGGCTGACAACAAGGTTCTGATGCCTTTACGCAAGCTGAGGGAGCCGGCGAAAACCAGACGTACACGGCTCCGGTCGCGTCGCGGAGGCGCGAAGAAAATTTTGGCGTCGGCGCCGTAGGGAACAATCCAGATTTTCTCGGACGGTATACCGCACTCTTTCAACTGGTCTCGAACGATGGTGGAAGCTGCACAATGAAAATCTGCCAGCTCGTATTCGCGCGCCTCTCGATCCCAATACTCCGCATCATAGACCGTCGCTTCTTCGACACGGAGTCCGCTACGGTCATACTCTTCGCGCATGATCTTCACCCAAAGCCGGGCTGGCCCGGTTGCATGGTTCAAAACCGTGGGCACGCCGATGGTTTTGGCGCGTTCGAAGGTGAACCGCGCCTGGCCGGGCATGCCGTGAACGAAATCATGCGCCGTCAGGCAGCGACCGACCCAACGGTCAAAGTGCGCATCCTGCCATTTGAAAAGGTCCCGGCTTTTTGGACGAAAGCGCTCCGGGAGGCGCAGTAAACCGTAGGTGGCCAGGGTGCGCCCACTGTGCGTCAGAACTCGGGTAGGACGGGGAGAACTCAGCCGCCAACGGGGATAACCACTGTAGTACGTGACGCGGACGTCTTCCCTGGCCGCGGCAACGGCCAGCGGATACAGATGACAGGGATTAGTAGCGCATAGCGCGAGGGTTAACATCGGTGCAGAGTTTCAGTTACCGGTGAGATCGACCGATCCGCGGTTTAGTTGAGTGCGAGCAGGGGAAGACCGGCCGGCCGCTGGAGTGGCAACGCGCTTCAATCCCCGGCGGCCGGCGCTGGTTTGCGTGGACGAGACCGTTGCCACAGTCCGATCATCGGTGCGGCAAGGAGAAATTTCCAGCGACCGAGTTCGAGGTGCCAGCGCGCGGTCTGCCGATAAAAACGCCACCCCGTCGCAAAATCGTGGTGGCGCCAGGCAGCCAGGGTGACCGGGCGGACGGCCCGGGTGATGAGCTCGGCACGCTCGCCC